>JBBPTB010000113.1:0-39729 GCA_038093875.1 Boletus tylopilopsis | reverse complement strand
GGTCCCTCTGCAAGTGGACAAAACCCGTGCCAATGTAGCTCTGTATTGTATAACACCTTGAGCGCCTGTGCACTCTGCCAGGGCACTTCATTTTTCACGTAAGGTGAATCCTCGCAAAGACACCTAAATATTCTCATCCTCCGTTGTTAGCTGGAGCCAATGGAATTTCAATTGTACAACTGTCTCTGCAGGGGTGTATGTTGTTGCATAGCACAATTTTTTTCACGAAGTTCATCACCCCGATAGCTTTGCTCCAGGTATCCCGATTGGAACGACGGTGCCACATTGGGCATTCCAAGATGTGACGGTGAGTGTGGATCGCACTAGCTGCATGCTGGAAGCATGCTGAGGTTCTTTTCTAGATGAGCAATCTGTTTAACGCAACGCTTGCCCACTCTGTTGGTGGTTGGTGGTATTTGCATCGTCGCTTTGCGTCACGCTCATCATATTCAGATACTCCTGAATCATCTGCGCTTCTGACCCAATCTACTGGCTCTCCTTCTGCAACGTCGGTTGCCACTTCGGCCTCAGGATCCGAGTCATCTCCACCGCAATCCACCACAATGGCAGTTGTTTCTTCGGTATCCCCTCCTTCTCCATCACAATCAACACCAACATCAACTGCCAATGCCACTTCAGGGAGTGGTTCGAAGACTGCAGTGATCACCGGGGGTGTTGTCGGTGGTGTTGCCGGTTTACTGATCGTTGGGGCCATCGCTGTCCATGCCCTGAAAAGGCGGCACGATCCACCTCCAACTTTGGCGGCAGTGTTCCCGAAAATTGTTACTCCTCGGGAAGCAGTTTACACCTCTGGGACTGATTTTGGTCTTGCAGACGCTTCAGAGATGCATCACATTTGATGTTCAGTTTCAGAATTCATGACACCATGGCCAAGATTAAGTACATGGTGAGCGCTCGCATTGTTGGAAGTAATTTATCGTAGCAATATCATATAGTATATGGATTTGTCAACCGTGCAGAATTTAATCAGTCTGTCATTCCCAGTACAGCAATGTATAGGATCCAGATAAGGTGCACTGTATAACAAGTCAGGCTAGGGAGGCATGTCAGCCCCGACGGCTGGAGAAACTATACAGAGTGGACCAAAAAGAGGAGCAACTATGGACGCATCAATCATTGCAGTGGCTGCGTCAGCCAGGCACCATCTTGGTTCCTCGCCACTCATTGATACACAGTAATGCACCAACGTTCCCCCACTGGTCTGGACCATTTCTCGGTGCAATTCTGAAAGAGGCTGTGTCCAGACATTTAAACGCCAAAATGTGCGATTTCCCAGTAGTGACCAAGGTCTGGGGAGCTGTTCTGAGTCAAAGCGTCAGTTATATCTGTGTCCAGACAAACGACACAACGCACAGCTTCAGTAAACCATCGACCTGGGTTACACGTCATCGATTCATCACTCGTATCACACATCAATGTAAAGGCATGCTACGGACCTGTTTGCCGCCATACTCGATGGCCGACTCGCTCAACCATGCGATTGGATAGCGAAGGAGTGCTACGACATGATTATCGCACGAGGTAAAAACGAGGAACGGACGACTTTCCTGAACCCCACTTTGAGCCCAAGAACATGAAGTACTTGCTATATCCCCCCATGTTCCTCAACGGTCTTGTCATGCCATGCTCGCATCGTCCGGGTGTCTGGAAGCTTTGCTGTGTTCGTCCAGAATGTTGAAAATGCTAAATGGACTGCGTTCTCTAAATGAACGGGGCTGAAGAACCAACACAAAAATGGCACAAACCGTCAATGAATGCAAGTGTGGGGTCCTGGATGTAAAGCTGACTGAGATCATCGATGCGCCAGCGTCCGAGGGAAGGAAGAGTGATGGTACTATGGTTGCGGGCAGCAGACCCAGAACCTGATTAAACATACTTTATGTAGTAGCATAAATGTTGTATCGTATCGAGGGATATCAATCCGCACGTTGGAGGCGTCTCATGCGTGGCTGGTTCTCAGATCTCGGCGCTTGATTATCGATGATCACTGTTCACTAGCGCTGATGATGACGGAGACACTTCAGATTATGTAAGTAGTGGACCTATTCATCCCTTCGATTTCGTTGAATCCGAAATTCTACAGCTTGATGATATAGCACTGGGTCATCATGCATATCGTCTGGATTCACTGGATCGAACACGGTCAGCTCAGTTCCACTTGTTCTACTAGTCGAGGCTAAATCTGCACACAGTACATACACAGCTGTAATTAAAGACTCGCCACCAAACGGCAATGTAGCCCGCTCACAGCCTGCTCTTGTATATTAAACGAAGGTCAGTGGAGATGTAAGACCCCCACTCTTTCCATTCACTATACCCCCATCCGGCGAGATGGTCTCTTCATTCCTTGCGATCCTCGCCGCTGGATTTCTTTCTCTGGGTCCTATTCCTACCCTCGCTCAAATTATAACCACTGTAACTTGTCCACCCTCACTCAATTGGGTCCGTCGCACCTCCTCAATCATTTGCCTTTCCAACTGTTTCTATCACTAGATGTCCAACAGCCGGGGCCAGAACCCTTGCCTTGTCGCGGCATATCTAGGGGGTGCGTGCAGTGGTGGCAGTAAGTTTCTATCATCATCATGCCTCCTCCTCATTTTAACTTTCAACGAGGATACACCGTCGGTGCACTCCCGGCCGGCTTTCATTACCTCGGCCCCACTGCAAATCAACAAAATCCGTGTCGATGTAGTTCAGTATTGTATAACGCTGTGAGCGCCTGTGCCCTTTGCCAGGATGCTACATTTATCAAGTAAGGTGAATCCCCACGAAAGTTGTCTGAGTGTTCTCATCCTACATCGTCAGCTGGAGCCAATGGAACTTCAATTGTTCAATCGTCTATCCAGGGGTGTATGTCATCCCATACTACTTTTTCACAAACTTCATCGCCTCGATAGTTTCACCCCAGGTATTCCAAGTGGAACAGCGGTTCCGCAATGGGCATTCCAGGATGTGACGGTAAGCGTGGCTTGCATGAACCATCTCGTCTGCTGGCAGCATGTTAAGGCTCTTTTTCAGACGAGCAATCTGTTCAACGCCACACTTGCTCAGTCTGTCGGTGGTCGGTGGTCATTTCCATCGCTGCGTTGTGTAGCGTTCATCAGATCGTTCAGATAATCCCGAGTCCACTGCGACTATAACCCAGTCCACCAACTTTCCTTCCATAAAGTCGATTGCTACTTTAGCATCCCTTACCTCTCCGCCGCGATCTGCGACCACATCAAGTGTTACCCCGGTATCTTCAGGCAGTGGTTCAGATACCGCAGCGATCGCTGGGGGTGTCGTCGGTGGTGTCATTGGTTTACTGATTGTCGGAGTCATCGCTTTCTTCGTCCTGAAGAAGCTGCGCACTCCACGCCTTTGACGGAACACAAGGATACTGTTCCCGAAGCCACTTCTCCTGTGGCAGCCATCTATACCAATGCCGCCCCATTTGGTCTTCCAGAGATATATATGCCATGTTTACGATCTCGATCGCGCAGATAACAATTTGCAAAGTGTGGGTCGCTCAAGTTGCATACAGCTCGAGCCATATTTACCCCACGTCACTCCGTTTTTCCCGGCACAGCAACACAGGATCTGGGTCAGGCACTCCGCATAACAAATCAGGCCGCGGAGACATGTCACCGACGGACTGGAGTGGGGGGAACTATACAGAGTGGGCCAGAAAGAGGTGCGACTATGATTACACCGATCTGATGCTCGCAGTGGTTACCTTGTTCAGGCGCCCCAACTCAGTTCCTCACCACTCATCAATGTAAAATAACACATCGTCATTCCCCGACTGATCTGCACCATTTTTCGGTGCGGTTCCGAGAGAGGCCACGTCCAGTCCTTTAAACTGGATTGGAGCGCCATAATGTGCAATTTCCCAGTAGTGACCAAGGTCTGGGGAACTGTTCAAAGCATCAGTCGCACCCGCGCCTAGACAAATGACATGACGCACAGTTTCGGTAAACCATCGACCTGGGTACACGTCATCGTTGGTCGTTAGTATCAAGCATCGTGATGAAAAGGCATGCCACACACCTGTTTGCCACCATACTTGACGGTTGAGTCGCTCAACCACGCGATCAGATAGCGAAGGAGAGCTATAACGTGGTTATCGTACGAGGTAAAAACGAGGCACGGACGACTTGCCCGAACCCCGCTTCGGGCCCAAGAACATAAAATACTTGCTATATCCCCCGCGTTCCTCGATGGTCTTGTCATGCCATGCCTGCATCGTCTGAGTATCTGGGAGCTTTGCTGTGTTCGTCCAGACTTTGGCTAACGCGAGCGCAGTGTATGGCGTGGAAGAGAATGCTGAAAAGGCCAAAGAGACTGCATTTCTAAATGAGCGAGGCTGAAGCATGAACACGAAAAAAAAGCACGGACCGCCAATGAATGCAAGAGTGGGATCCTGGATGTAAAACTGATTGAGATACAAATCTCGAAGGTACGCGCCGTCCGAGGGAAGAAAGGGCGATACGGTCGCAGCAGAACCCGCGTGGGGCGTAAACGTTGCACCATCGTAGTATTGTTGCAAGAATGGAAACGAGTATCGTAAACCGGTGGCGAATATCACGCTATCCATTCCCGACAAAATCTACATATCGGGTCAGTCAGCGAAGAATACATTCCGAGCAATGAACAAAACTCACGGTACCATTCTTGAGTTCAATGAGACCAGACCGAATGGAGGACCCTTGGAGTATAGGCAAGAACTCTTTGATTTCTCCAATAAAGGTTGTATTTTGAGGGATCCGACGAAGTCTGTTTTCCAGCGCAAAGTGGATTTGGTTATCTAAGAAATGGCCAAGGTTCATAGACAACCTTGGCGTCACTGTTTCTGGACCTACTATTGTCGGGCTTGAATGACGTGAAAGCATTAGATCTCATCAAGGTGTGAGATCGATTCACGTCTCACCCGGAAAGATTGACAGATCTTCCTAGCATGAAGATTCAGGTCTCTGGATATTTCGGCGCCAGGTCTGATTCTCTGTCAGCTCCAACAGACTCAGATCCATAGGATGACTTACGGATGCACCGATGATGAGGACAGTCTGGTTCACAAACACCTCTGGTCTCCGATATTGCCTTGAGTGACGGACAAGATCTGGAAACATCCGAACCCATTCCTCCAGCCCAGGAATGGAAGGCGCAGATGGTGCCTGGTAACTTCCGGTTGTAACCAGGACAGCATCAAAATCCTACATATCCAAACATATTCAACGGAATCGCACAAGAGGAAGAAAGCATACATACTTCCGTCCACCAGGTCGCTCGGTATGTTTTGTTCTGCGTGGGCTTGATGGACCTGAGCCAGACTCTCCAACCTTGCTCTTGTTCGGCGTCATTGATTCGTTTCTCGACACGCTCTACGCGGGTGTTGTAAGAGATCGCCGGGTTCTCATCATTGCTGTTGATGTTGAGAAAGGAAGCATAAGAGCGAATGTAGTTTCGAACTTGGTAATGCGACAGTTCTAATGCTCAGAGTAAGTAGCAATGGCCTCAGGGAGGTACCAGAACGTACATACCCCAGGGTGTACCCGGGGGCCAAGGCCAGTGAGGGAACTATGCACAGAAGCGGGATTCAGGATCAAAAAAAGAGAGGGCAACGATTTCACAGACCTGTTGTAGAGGCTATAATTACGAGTAAAATTTAAGCCTGCTTCAAGTTGTACATGACACAGACCGACGTACCGAAGGCGCAGTGCAGGTCAGTGACGCCCAAATGGGTTTCGGTCCTCTCTGGTCTCTCCAGATTTTGCCATCGTCTTCGAATTCCTCTGAGTACAGCAGGTCGACGTCTACTGGGGGGAGCGAAGGCACAAAGTCGCCAATTGGAACGGGGGCGTTGGGTACGGGAGCGTCGAACGGGAGCTCTTCGGTATAATGCCAGACGCCTCCAGGCACGCTGTCCCGTTCAAAGATACGAACATCTAGACCAGCTTCTGTGAGTTCTTGATACGCGACCAGGCCGCTGTAAAGAAGCCGCGGTGAATCGCAGTAAGTTTATTGTAATGGTTTCGGAATATGTACCTTGGTCCAGCCCCAATAATAGCGACTCTTTGAATGGGCCACTTGAACTGGTATTCAGTCGACTCGGACTCGTTGAGCAGTGGTGCAGAGAAAGGTTGCTGGCCGCTGGCTGCCGCAACGCCAGCAACTGAGACAAGCCAGACGATTCGCCACATGATGTCCGAGCCGGACGCAAAGCGGCCCAACTTGGCGGAGTTCTTGTTTGCTAGTCAGTCGCTTTCTTCCACCGTCATGTCGCACTTGGACGATAGTTTCCAGCTCTACGATCTTCGCGTCGAGGTGGTCTGCCCACCGAACGAGCGCATCTTGTGCGGTGCGAAACCCGGAGATTACTTTACACTGCAAGGGGAGATGCTGCATCTCCCTCCCGGCCAAGGATTCTCTATCTACTCCCTCGGTAAGTTCAACTACATCTTTCGCGAAACGATCGAGATGGGTGGTAAGGCACTAACGACAAAGTGTAGGTGCTGTCCTTCCGCTCTTGGCGGCCAAACAGCGCGTCACGGATCCACATGATTGGATGACGACGGACGCCGAAGTTGCGTGTCCAGACCCACAATGCAAGTCTTGGTTGAGGATCGTCCGAACGGGGCTTCGAAAATTTAGGCACGCTGAGGTGACTGTTGTCCCCCTACCCCCCGTGGACGATACGGAAGAAAAATGCATCGCAAAGGCGTGATACCTACTGGGGCTCGAGACAGTGAGTTCTTGCAAACTCAGTGCGATGTTCCCTTCCATGTTTTGATACTTATCGAACGAATTCCTCTTTTTTTTTTGCCACGCGACCCTTCTATTTCAGCAGAGTTTTCATCGTCTTCCATGGCGCCTTGGTAACATGGAAATGCCACTGTCCGGTGGTCAACCACAAAAAACTTCTCCCTTCAACAAGGACGCAGAAACTCAGCGCAGCGACGACGCCTGGCGATAAGCATAGTACATGATTTGAATATCAAGCCCAAGTCGACTCGCCACTAGATTCCATGCGCACCTGTCGGATATCTGATACTAGAAGTCCTCTATCCAGAATCGCGGTAGACCATACATGTCGAGAGGTCAACGATTGCAACAGGTTTGATGAGCTCCGACACCTGGCTGGTCTGTATATCAAGGGTTTGGTTCGACTCTAAGAGATCTTGTGCTCTCATTCTGTCATTTCTCTCATCTTTGGGACCAGTCCGTTCACCTCAACTATCGTCATCCTTTTCCATGACGCACAAGGGGGGCTGAAACAAGTCCCTCCGCGTACCACGAATGTTGGGGTAGCGCGTTTCCAAAATACTGTTTTTCTTTCATGACCAGACCCACGTGTAATCCGCGAGGGCAACCATTTGATCGGTGGTCTAGATCTATAAATGCTGGTGATTCCTGTACTACGTGATTACCTCGAAGGGTATAGTTTGAGAAGAATTAGATCATGCGACAGCAAATGGACAACGAGATAGCGATGCGCAAAGTGAGATTAATCTTTCAGATGGTAAAGTACCATCAATGATTCCACAGCAAACTGGCCAGAAGAAAGAAAGAGAAGAAAAAAACTGCAACAGAATTACAGTATCTTGCCAATGTGGTGATCAAATTGTGGTGATCAATGTGCTCAGATAAATGATGTATTACTGTGATATTGGTAAAGGAAAATATATTCAAACAATTCAAACCTTGAGTTCTTCAACACTGTGAGCCTGATTCAAGGTGACTGTCCATAGGAAATCTGTCAACAAACACTCAGATATTCAAATATAACAAAACTTGCCTAGCAGCCTGGAATGAGCCATTTATGGTATGTAGATTACCACCTCTAGTTTCTTTCCCTTGAGATTGTACTATATTTCTGAGCTGGTATTGTGCTGTCATACATTTGAATTGGGTCCACCACAAGAGAAACTTGAACTCACACTGGTGTTGACTTGGATTCTGATGTGAGCCTAAGAGTATCTCTGCCACAGTCCAATATCTTGTGGTAACTTCTTTATGGGCCACCAAATATATCACAAGCACCACTTGGAACAAAATCACAAAAGTGAAACCAATCCAAAATTCCATAACTTGCAAGAACAGTAAGGAGTGATTAGGAAGTGTGCAAGTACAGTAGATGTGCACTCACTGCCAGGTTGAGGAGCATTAATGAACAGTATAAAACTGAACCAATAGCTCATCAAGGAAACCATCATACAGATGAATGCTGCACAATCAAAGACATCTGTTGTCATGTGGTTTCTGTGATGGAAGAATATCAAGGATATGCTAATGCCAATGGCAGATGCAACCAGTTTGTAGGATTCTGAGCCTGTCAAATATGCATTCTCCACTTGACACCTTGTGACCTCAAGCACAAGTGGGGAAGCATTGATGATATGAGAGATCTAGGCTGAATTATCATGGTAGTGGGCTTGGTGGGATGAAATGATTTATAGGGGTTTATATAATCCGACATGCTGACGTAAGCAGCGCCTACCAAACTGGGCAACGGGACTCAGTGAGCTCGATAGAAGCACCGTTCTTTGGAGTGAGAACAACGGTAGACTAATCTGGGTCATGTACCTCGATGGGTATAGTTTGAGAAAGAACTAGAACAGACAGACAGCGGGATACAGCATCCTCAATGATTCCACGACTCAGAAGAGAGAAAAGAAATTACAATATCTCCACAACGTCCACATGCACGTCCCTTGCCAAATGAACCGCCCGTTCGATCCCCGACACGACGATCTCATGCTCGGCAGCAACCCGCCTATATTCGCCATTCGGCTGCTGCTGGAGCAAGAGCGCGCAAAAGGGCTGTTGCAGACGAGCGACCAGGCGCAATGCGCGGGTGGCATCGTCTATTTCGCGCGAGACGGGCCCGGCGTGCGGCCATGCACTCGGCGCAGAACCAGCACCGGTCTCTGGATCAGAATCAGGCTCGGATGCGTCATCATCATCATCCACTGTCCTTGCCCAGTGAGCCTTATCCAGCGGGTCACGCAGATTGCGTATCCATGGATGCACCAGCACGAGCCTACGTGGCTCTGTCAACGACAGACGGTCCGACGTCTGGAAGTCCACGTCGCCGATACCCGCCGCACGCGCCCGATAGTACGTTTCGTCCCCGCGCCCGAAATCCCGTACGATGAGTTTCGTGACTGAAAAGAGGATGCAGGGGAGGTGTAGTCGACGGTTCCCGAAACGGGCTGGCGGTAAACGCGTCACCTGGTTGTATATCTGCGTGACGTCTGCCTGGGGGAGCGAATCTCGTAATGCGACGATGCGAGCGTCCATATCGGCATCGTCGATGGCAGGTGACGCTTGTGGGGTCTGACCATATACTGCGAGGGTGGCGGGAAGACAACTGTTGTATGATGAGGACTTTCCAGCCCAATCCAACACCGTCACCTCCCCCGATCGCGCCACGATCTCTTCCAGCAAGTGCCCAAGGGCAGCATCGCCTTCTCCATATTGAGGTCGAATGTCGCTCTTGAAGATGCCAATCAACGAGTATGCAACGTCTTCGTCAATCGTCGCTCTGCGTGAAGAAGCGAGTCTCAACTTGTCCCGCACGCTGAGAGCATCAGGGTTGAAGTCGATGATGGTTTCGCGAGTGATCCCGATAGCGTCGGCAAGTTCCTGCATGATCCCGGGAGACTCTTTGTGGTTGGACTGCGTATCACCGAGGTAGGGTTTCCAGTTGCGATCATAGAATCGGATCACCCTTGCTGCTAGGAGTTCTTGCGCAGTCCATGCACGTGTCATCCAGATACTCTCCGGGAGATCGCCAAGGGACGACGGTGACGGTGCGCTCGAAAGAAGCGCAAAAGTGGCTACGGAGGAATTGTACCATTTGTACATCATCATGAGAGACTGGTTCAACACGGTGCTGATTGTCTTGTCAATACAGCACGTGTCACTCCACGCCCACCGATAGCCATCATGGCAAACCACCTCGCAAAACTTTTTCAATTTGACATTCAACAGCGATGAATCCAGCTGCCAGACTGAGCCAGCGAGATTGACATCCTGGAATGAAGGTTCCTTCCCTTGCCACACATGGGAAAGTGTGACGTATCGGAAATACGTTTCGATCACTTGGTGTATGCGTTGCTGGTTCAACTCTTCCGCCATTGAAGCAATCAGTTCCTTGCACTGGGGTTCTGACTTGAATATGCGCGTTCGTTCCGACCCGTCGCACGGGCGACCACTCTTAACGTCGATAAGTACGAGTGGCGTTGTCTTAAAGACCCCACGGATGACATCCTCAACAATATTCTCCAACCGCGCGGGTGAAATGTAGTTCTTTCCCAGTCCTGTGAAATCCTCATGTTGTGGCGTCATGCACTACCGCTAACATGGCACTCACGACGGGTATCTGGATGGGGGGAATACTCGATGAGCGAAAACATGCGGTTGAACGCATCAATCGCTTCATCGTAGCGCTGCAATCCATACAAGGCTGCACGTCTTCTCTCATAACCCCATGGACTCAGAGCGTCTGCCTTGATCGCCTGAACCAGGGAAATTTAGGGTCATAAGCCTTGAAAACTAGAGAAGGAGTACCTCGTCTGCATCCTTCAACGCACCATCCCACCATCCCAGCATGGCCTGGGCTTTGCTTCGTTTAATGAGGAGCGCCGGGTTTGATGGATGCAAGGACAATGCAGCGGTATAGTCCAGAATTGCTTTGTTTGGATCCTTGGAAAGAGTCGTGTCGCCATGAGTCTCCAATGGTTTGATACAGTCTTGGAGACGCTGCTGAATGGCGAGATCAAGTCCATTAAAGTCCCATCCAAATATCTTTGAACATAGTTGACGAGTTTGTAGAGGAAGTAAACAAGAAGATCTTACCAGCGAGATTACTGTGAGGTGTGGATTGTTTTGAAATGGAATGGCTTCTTTTGCACGGCTCAGTAATTCGATTGCCCGTTCATTGTTCCCTTCTCTCATTGATATACCTCCAAGGTGGAGGAGCATGTAAGCCTGGACAACTTGATTAGCCTCGCTTTTTGGTGAGTCTGCTGTTTACATACCCGGACGGTGATGTACAAGGACTTGTCATCCACGATGTCGATCAAACTATCTATCCGCAACACAGCATCTTCATGTTTCTCGCCTCCAAACAGGACGATCGCCTGAATAGACAAAATTTTTTTGAGTAGCGACAATGATAATATGCCCATACCTTAATCAAGAGGAGAAGCTTATTTGCAGTCAAGGAACCATCAGTGAACACGAGATCAAATGCACGCATTGCCGACTCGTGGTCCCCATTTCCGATGTGGGTGATTGCATTTGCGACATGACCGAGGATGGATCGCTGAACATTGATAGACTTGATGCGGAACAGTCAACAAAAGACGAAATAAAAAGACAACGAAATTACTTGTTTGGCGTCGTCGATAGCCGTGCCCGACTGCTTCAGACGGGACCTCACAATGGCACGACAAGCGAGTGCCTGTGCATAGTGGGAAGTACTAAGGGGATGGGCAATCTCCTCAGTCAAGAGATCTTCGACACCAGTCAAATCACCCTGTCCCCACATCTCGAGCGTTGCATCACTGAGATCCATGAATGGCAACTAAAATACTCAGAGTGAGATCAGTGTGTCAAGTCAATCACTCACCTTCGTTACGAAGTAGGAGGCAGGAAGAATGTCCCGAAGCTTGCGAAAGGTGATCTTGCCACTCTGTTCGCCGGTGGCAATGCAGTCATCGCTGGAGGAGAGAGCAATAGATGAAAGTATGGTTGGATACTCGATCGTAGCACCAATTTGCTCATGGGTGACAGCGTCCCAGAATGATAGGAACTGGGATGCAATAATACCGATGAACTTTTGGTTGCGAGATAGGGCAATAGAAGCGGAGGAACGACCCCCCGGAACGGACCATTGGCTGAGCAAGGATCCTGATGTGGTATCGTGACACTTGACTTGGTCGTACGAGACAGAAAACAGTTGAGAACCGTCAGCAGACCAGACGAGCGGTAGCATTACGTATTTTCCGGTCACGAAGGGGATGACCAAGTGTAGTTGGCCATTGTTGCTGTCGTAGATACGAATTAATTCTTCTGTGGCGTCACCAACACCGGTGGCGATACGATCTCCAGTTGGAGAAAATCGGACTGCCACCACTACACCACCGTGCTGGAGCGGTCCAACAAGGACTTGGCCGGTAGTGCTCCAAATAAATACAAGCTGGTCGGGCCCGCCTGTGGCGAATTTCTTGGAATCGGGAGAGAAGTCAACACAGAATACCGAGTCTGTGTGACCTTTGACGTCAAAAACCTTCTTGTGCGTTTCCGCATCCCATAGGGCCGCATCGTACGCCTTCCCAAGCCTGAGGGTGTTATTCCTGAGTGCACAAGCCAACCATCTGCGATTGGGCGATAGAGCGATGGCGAATATTTTTGCATCCCTTGCGGTTCGAATTGGTTCGCCAACCTGGATTCCGTCTCGTACTCGCCATCTCCGAATCATTCCCTCGACACCACCGCTCAATATCTCCTTGTCATCTCCGGCAAAGACGAGCGAGTATATCTGCCCTGTAGCATTGATCGAAATCACCCCGGACTGATCTAAAGGAACTTTGGGTATACTACTAGTAAATTGGAGTGGTGGACACGCGCTTACCCGCCTGCATGACCGTCAAAGAGATCGCAATCAACTGATCACGTGGGAAAGTTATCGGTAGAAATCAAAGCCGTTGTGGGACGTTCGGTTAGCGACACAGCCACAATGGCGTCCAACATGAGCAGCTTGCCACCGATAACGACGACGACGACGAGCTCGCAGAGATTGAGTATGGCCTCGACGACGACGGGGGGGTCGTTTTTTACTGCAAGACCGTCGCCAGAGACACCGACGCCGGACCAAGAAACGCCGAGAATGGTCGTCAAAATCACGGACTCGCTCAGTCTCGATTCGAATTCTCAAAATTCGGTCTTTCACGCCGTAAACAAAACCACGGTGATGCATGTCGTCTCCACCGACGTTCAGAATGTCCTCCCTTACACTCTAGTCGGTCCCCCTCCCCCGTCTCCCCCAGCCAGCATAAAACATCCAGACGACCCGCCTCCGATGCACCTTCCCCCTCCCCGCTCTCCCCGACCAGTCTTTGTCGAAGAACCTCGCGCTCGCAGTCCTCCGATAGTGAGCTCTGAGCGCGACCGCACCGCTTCCATCGACTCTCGCGACACCCCACGCGCCATTCCCCGCTCCCCGCCCTCGGCCTTCCCAAAGTCCTCCTTGCCTTTCCACCACGAACTGCTCCACCGGGCCTCGACAGACACGAAGCTCTCCACCGTCAGCGCACGCACCGGCGCTTCTTCCTCCACACGTGCCCCGCGCACGTTCCTGTCCGACGGAATTTCAGAGGTCCTCGCTGGAGAGTCTTCCAGCTACGCCTCACCTTCCGGTTCGGCCTCTCCCCCGTCCACCAAGTTTATGCGTGCCCATGCCTCATCCTTGTCCCAGTCCCAATCTCCCGATGGCTATCTGCATCCTCCTACGACCAACGGGCCACATCGTCCCACCAGACGCAACACCACTGGCGGTCACATTCGTCCTGTCCAGTCAGCACCCCAATCTGGCTATAGCTGCGACGTCGATACCGACATTGAGGACGACATCCAAATCCAAGCAGAGCAGATTAGGAGGGAGAGGAAGCGCGCAAAGGCTCAAAAGGACGCAGAGGAGGCACTCACTCGCACTTCCTCTGGACGAAGGGGTTCTCTCGGAAAGGAAGAAGACAACAAGGTCCTCGTGGGCAACTTGATCGGAGAGGACCATGTCAACTACGTGCTCATGTACAACATGCTCACCGGGATTCGCATTGCCGTGAGTATCGGCCTGGTTTTTTAGGTTTGGCGCTGATCGCTCATCAGGTCTCGCGGTGTCAAGCAAAGATTAAACGACCACTTACTGACCAAGACTTTACCGCACGACACAAATACTCCTTTGACATGTACGCCTTCACCTCGAGTCGTCGCTCGTGGGATGCGCTGACCCTGGCCATAGCATTGGAAATGAACTAACGCCCTCTGCCAAGTACGACTTCAAGTTTAAAGATTATGCACCATGGATATTCCGGGAACTGCGCGAAAACTACTTTCAACTCGACCCCGCCGATTACCTCCTCTCCCTTACAGCAAAATACATCCTCTCCGAGTTAGGCTCCCCGGGAAAGTCGGGCTCCTTCTTTTACTTTTCCCGCGACTACCGCTTCATCATAAAGACCATTCACCATTCGGAGCACAAGTTTTTACTTTCCATTCTCAAGGAATACTATGCCCATGTCAAGAGTAATCCACACACGTTGTTGTCCCGCTTTTACGGTCTACACCGTGTCAAACTCCCGAGGGGTCGCAAGATTCACTTTGTCATTATGAACAACTTGTTCCCGCCACACAAGGACATCCACGAGACCTACGATCTCAAGGGTAGCACCGTCGGGAGAGTGTACTCGGAAGAAAAGGCTAAACAGAATCCCCGTGCGGTCCTCAAGGATCTCAACTGGATCAATCGTAAAAAGATGCTCCAGCTTGGTCCGGAAAAGCGCGCACTCTTGACGGAACAAATTCGTCGCGACTCTGAATTCCTCAAGTCGGTGTACGTCATGGATTATAGTCTGCTCGTCGGCATACACTCTATCCGACGCGGAAACAGGGACAAGGTGCGCAGCAACACCCTCAAGGTCTTTTCGGTGAGTCCTCGCCGTATTTGCGGTGGCGTACGGAGCTGTCATTGATGGACATGTGACAGCCATCAGTCCCCGCCATCCGTCGCAAAAATACACAGCACAAGGGTGCGCGATCGCCGGAGGCAATGGCCATCAAGCGCGCGATGCGGGAATCGGATCCCAAACGGCTCGGTTCGGACACGTTTGACTTGCCCGAAGAAGCCACTGTCGATCGACAACAGCTGATCTTTTACCAAGATGAAGGTGGGTTCCAAGCGACCGACGAAGCGAACCGCGCGACAGACACGCTCTATTATCTGGGCATCATCGACATCTTGACACCGTACTCGCCCGTGAAGCAGTTGGAGCACTTTTGGAAGGGTCTGAGAGCAGATCGCGTGAGTGATTTTTTAATGACTTTGGTGCGATGAGACGACCATGTATGCACCCTTGTAGCACAAGATCAGTCCTGTGCCACCGCAGGAATATGCCGACCGCTTCTTTTCGTTCATGAAAGCCATCATGCGAGGTGGCAGTGGTGGCGATCGGTTCAAGGCGGAATGAACGCAGTTTCTATGGGCGTCTTCTCCGACAAGGCCCTTAGCCGAGCCCTCGTTGACGCTCGCACGCTTGTCCATATGCTTCATCTCGGAGGGAGGTACCTGTTCCACTAGACGAGATTGCCATCTCTCTTTATTTTATCTGTTTCATGTCGCGCGCCTTGTCCGCACATCCCGAGGTTATACCACAGTCCTTTTTTTGTTATTTTTCAAAGTGATCGAACGCTGAACATACTCTCGTTTAATTATTCATTTTTTGGATGCGTTCGCATCGCATCCTCTCCCTCCTCCCTCTATCCCTTGTCGGTTTTCATCGCTCTGAATGCTAATCCTATCCGATGCACATTCCCTTTTCTATCTCTCTCTCTCCTCTGACTCTCGGTTCGTGGACGATGGACACACGCTCTTTTCTTATTTTACCTCTACGCATCTTGAAAGTTAAAACGTTAACCCTCTTGCCGTCTTGTTTATTCTCTCTCTCTCTTTCTTTTTGGTTGCATTTGTATTTACTGCATTGCATTGACATACGTACGTACATACAAAAGGTTTTTAATTATTTATGTAGGTAGATTTTCAGATGCCCATCCAAGTTCTAGATCTTGACCCGACACCTTTGGCTCAGGAGAGATATGATCCGAGCGTCTCGGACTTGGTAAGACGCACCCCAATAACCCCGTCCTGTCCTGGGAGGTGCGACGGAAAGTAACGTCCTAGGCCAACCTAGGGCGCTTTCTTCACCAAAGATCTTGCCAAGGACGGCAAGTGCATGTTTATGCCGAGGGAAAGGGTGTATATCGAAGTGAACGATGATACGGAGGCTCGGAAACGCACGTTCCTAAAGGGCGGGCGCGGTTCAACGGGCTGAATCGGACCCCGCATAAATCTTATGGCATTTTCATATTTTTGTTTCCCCCCCCGAGGCCGCACGGGGCACGCTCGAGGAGATGCGCAAGGACATGGATTTAGTTGCATGGGCTATCTCGCGTGATGCGCAAGCGGGTCGATGAGAAGCATGCGGAGCTCGAAAAAGTCACAAGGGGGTTGGAAGTAATGCACTGGTGGACACACTGCTCGCACATTTCTCCGCCCTTCCTGGATCGCTTTCAAACGTCCCGTCCGTGAATTATACTGCTTTATACATAGAAGCGTCGTAAACGAATGTACAGTTATCTTGAGCTGTGACTGGGCGGGCGTGACTAGTCGTCTTGTAGAGACGTCTTTCTGGCGAACAAGAGTGCAAGGTCCTATTGCCCAGTGGGAAAGTTGAGTGCATGAGGGCGAAAAAAAAAAATAAGGTGTGGGTTCCTCACGACGACGAGAGAAGATACGCTCAACCGCCGCGGACGCACGTGGGTGCCATCAGTGCCATGAATGGCTTGTTCTGATGAAGGCTCGTTTTTCTAAATTTGTCGTCGAATCAGAGATCACGGCAATTCCAAGAGAAAAAAACTTGCTGGGTGTACGGAATTGAGTTGAAGCGCTTCATAGGGATCGTCCGATCCCCGGACCCGGGCTGAGGCCTGTCCAAGGCAAATTTGACATGAGTTCCTCCCAGCGCGAAGAGTGGGGTGAAAATATCCTACCAAAATCCTCTCGTGAATCGACGGCTTCACTCTCGGATACGGATGGAATCTTGCAAGGTAGGACGAACGGTAGGCCGGGAGACGTCCAGTGTCCATCTAAATGTCGACAGTGGAGTAGAAGGGCACCCAGCCCCAAGCGACGAGCAAATCAAGCCGGGAAAGACAGGGAAAATGGAGAAAAAAAATATCAGGTCCCATTTTTTCAAACTTAAATTCTCCAGATGTATGACGGCAATCCGCACTAAAGCGTGTACAAGCTTGCGGAGCTCGGTTTGTGACGACCACATTTTGCTTTCGCAGATAATTGCCCACAAATGTCCGTGTACCACCGATTGGCATGCTGGTATTTTGAACCAAGGTAACCTTTGCTTCAAGTACCCTCCATTGACGGTGGTCTGTAATTTGCCTAGACGTTGCGAAATTGGATTTGGAACACAGCCGGCTAGAGTAAGCCCACACTCGACCACCCGGTAAAAGCAAAATGCCAATAAAGAGGACCCAATGCAAGTACTCCAGCGACCAAAATGGTACACTTTCACACCTATATTGTTTCAGCTGCTGACAACTATGAACACGCCAGGTAAGAGGACGCACCGTGACGCAGGTGGGAATTAAAGTGTGACATGGTCACTTATAGGGGAATGTGTCACCTCACGCTAGAGGCGAGTCATTCAAGACCACGATAGTCCGAATGTTCAACTCAACGTGTGCTCGTCAAGCTCGTCAAAGAACATGACAAGGCTCTTGCGTGAGGTAGTGTGGCTGCAAGACTGCAAGAAAACCCTGCCCCCTTCAAGCATTTGGGGTGATTCATCACCCACAAGTCGCAGTGACTCTGACCGCAAACGGTTCATCCAACCAGCGGAAAGGATGTCCCCCCAGTCATATGAATACATTGGAGTAAATCAAGACACTCACTCGATAGTTTGACATGGCTAAACCCTTGCGGTATTCCTGACCTCCACGCCAACGCACCGACGGTGAGCAAAATGCCTGAGAAGTCGCAACGGGCGCGAGCGTACCACCAGTAGGTGTCGGACGAACAAGGCGTGCTTATGACTTGCTCGGACCAAGAGCACCGAATTTTTCGCTATGCGGTTGTCTTGACAAGCTCCCCAAGATGACAGTCTTCAACCTCTAGTGCCATGGATTACTTTATTCTCGTGCAGAAGAGCCTACTGGCGATGTGCGCGCACCAAGACGATCGGTGTTCTCTGACTCTGGAAGAAAATTCGACCGTTGGTGGTGAATCCAGTGTGCGCAAGAGACATGCAGTCGAAGCCTCGCGAATGCGCTGTCGTTGAGCAAAGAAAAGGGAACGAGACAATGACACGTCGTAGAGGCGGACAAGCATGCGACCACTGTAACTGTTGACACAACTCCGCGTTCGGCGCAATGGGTTCCCTCGCCGACAAGAAATTCCACATGCCACAATTTGGTTGGTCATTTGAATCTCAGCGGGTTCCCTCCCTCCAGCACTTTCTTCCTGCTCCCCTTGGACCGCAGCGCGATTGAAAAATTCCTCTCAGGTTCATTCTCATTTTCAGCAGTGGCACCCTCGGTCAACAATGAGTTCAATGTTCGCCAGACGTCTTCCACTCTGAATTCACCACCCAGAGTATTTTTCCCTCTCAGGCTCATTCCTATTTTCAGCGGTGGTATCCAGGCTGGTGAACGATGGGTCCAATGTTCACCAGACATCCTCTGCTTCGAACTCACCGCCCGCAGCATTTTTCACTCTCATGCTCATTCCCATTTTCAGCGGTGGGGTCCAATGTTCGCCAGACATCTTCCGCTTCGAACCCACCGCCCGGAGTGTCTAGGTATGTTTCTCTTCGTTGACGGAGCGTACAAAATACTAATTTGTGCCGTCTGCTCAATAGACCCTTTGTATACGGTGTCTCTCATTCATTCAATGCGGGAGTTTGGAACCCTTTCGAACTTCAGAATGGACTGCGTTTGCACCCCTGGATAGAGAAATAGTGAGTTAGACATAACAGTTTCTTTGGAGTCCGCCCTCCGAGTCTCCCTTCCTTCGTCAGAACGTTCTTACAAAGGAAACAAAAGTAGCAACTACCAGGGAATCTCACCATCCATCGATCCATTTTTCTTCCTTACATTCCAAGCTGTTTCCTCTTGTGTGCCATCATACCTCGGTTCGTCGGGAGGCAATTTCCGCAAATAATGGAAACATCGACACGTCGTCATCACCAAGCCCCAGTCGCGATTACACTTTATGACATGGAGGTGTTCATACCGTGGATGATGACGTCGATCAAGCAGAGATAAGTCATGGCAAAGTAGCTGGGGATGGCCACGTCAACTGTCTTTTGACACCCTCAATTGGACAATTCGCTCGCTCTCGTCCCCAGGCTTGTCGGGTGGCTTCGTGGACTCGTCTGGACGTTCGTCGTCAGTTGCGGTTGGTCGCCCACCAATGCGCTCATTCTCTCCACCTCGTCCTGCATGCATTTGGGCGCTCTTACGACCCTTCCGTCGACCACTGCATGTGTGTTCGTGTGCCCCATGTCCGTTTCTCCGGGTCTGCGAGCTGTCGTGCACGTTTATCGGGTGGTTCCGATGGTGCCAGTAAGTCGTTTTGTGGCTCCTGGGTCGACGGCTTGTCGCCCACACCCTCTCTCGATACCTTCAACTCGACAATTCCCTCGCCTCAACCCTTGCCCCTTCCTCTCGTCCTCAGGCTTGTCGGGTGAGTTTGTGGACCGTCTGGACGTCATTCGTCGTCGCCGGTCGTGTCCAGTCTTCCAACGTTATCGTCTAGTCTTCATGGCCGGCTATTCTTAGGACAACATTGAATTTGCAGGAGTTTATGAAGCCGTTTGTTGGGTGTTTTCTTTTGATGGATTTCAAGCGGTTAGTGCGCGGTGTGATTGATACCCATTTCTACCGTGTATGGAAAGCGTCCACGCTTCGGCGATTGCTAAAAGGAGGTTGGACGTCGGCGTGTGGCGTGGCATAGCATCCACAGAACCCCTAAAGCTAAAGTAGCAACCACCATGCCAACTCAAACTATGTCTCCTCTTACATTGTCCTTCGTCGAAGGCTTTACCTATGTTTCCATCCTTTTTGTCGAACTCACACGGTATCGGCTAGAAACCAAATACTTGTCAGAATCCCTACAGTGGGCTGCATCCGTCGTCACTACATGCGGCGCCTTGATATGCATCTGTCTTACCAAGCGTTTTCCATCATTTCCATGTGATGCTGAGGATGCAGCGAATTTCTGTCTAATGGCTTTCAAGAGCTGCTATATTTTAGGTTCAATGTTGTTCCTCCTTGACCCTCGGCCTGGAGGTGAGTAGAATGGTGGTTGCCTGTTTGAACCTCGCCAGTTTGTTCCTCAATCATCTCCGCAGTTGTAAATCCCTTGTGGTTGTTCATGTTTGCGGTCTTGTTTCGAGCAGGACTTGTGATATATTTTGTGTTCCACAAAGAGATTGCCATAAAATTTAGGGCTATGGCAGAGAGCATATTAAATGAAGAGTCCGAGGAGTCAGTGATGTAATTTCTTTCGTGGCAGGCCCGATCGAGTTCGGATATGTACAACATCGAGCGGGTCCACGGCCTCGAGGGAAAAGGTGCAGTAGTGATCTATGTACGTTCGGCAAGTTTATCATACTTGAGTACTCGAGCAATCATATGTTGACAGTTCTCCCCGTGGTCAGTCGCCTCGAATCAGCTTGTGCAAGGAGGTAGTTTCGTATGTATGTCTCCAAAGTAACGACATTAGGTGACTAATATAGACATGCCCCTGATCTAACCAGCACTGCCATCTAAGCACGTTGATGTCAAATGCAATCAAGAACTGGACGATCACAGTCACGTTCTGGTCCTGATTCCAAATACCTCATGATAAGGTGTAAGCATATTGTACTTGGTGCCTGTGTCTTCTTTGTCTCAAATCGAGAATGTATGTTCTGAATCTCTCAACATGGAATAGCTGGTACGCCGCGGCCCCATTCTTGTGAACAGCGATATTCTTCGAGTTGTCAATACGAGAGCGAATGATAACATCGTCGAAGATGGACGACAGGCTTCGATATTGACAGCTGCCAGATTCACAAGACTCATGATATTGTTGATGAACGTCCTTACAAGTTCATCAACAAGCTGCCATGTCGAGTAGCTCGTGTCCTTGAGTCGCTGGGCATGCTTTCTGTTGTACACAATGATGCTCACAGATTTGCCACACTCATTGAAAGTGAATCATATTCTCATTATTCTGTACTGAAAAAACATTCAATGTCAAAGAGAACAGTCAGTTGTGTTGTGTGACAGATGGTTCTGCAGTACCATGACTTCCCTCACTGGTTTGTTTACTCTGAGAGCGTCTGCATATACACTACATCTCTCAGAGCTCATGCTAGAAACTGCCTGGCTTCAAGACAAGGCGCCGAGATAAGAATGAAAAAGTCATCCTATACGGGACCTCCGACCAGGTCATCGCCAAGTTGGCGGACCAGCGAATCGTGCACTCCAGTAAAAATGAATGTATCGTGTTGTTACAAATTAAATTAAAAAAAACAAAAAGTTCGACTGGCGTAATCGTAACATGCAAGAACATCCCAAGGGCTACACGTACATGTCGTCACCGTCGTCGTCGTCATCCTCCCTGTAAGCAACTTCGCGCGTTTGTGCACGTCGCCTGGGTCGTGCAGGTTGCGATTCCGCCGATACCGTCGTACCCTCGCGTTCCTCAGGCTCGGGCGCTGGTTGTGCTTTTTTGGTACGCGTCGCTGTCCAAGAGTCCCCGTCAGTATATACCCCCCCGCACACAGAGGAGACGTACACCGCCTCGTCGCTTTCTTCTTGGCAGCCGCCCTTTTCCCCTCGACCCGCTTTTCAAGCGCCTGATCCTCTTCACCCTGTTTTCGATGTTCCTCGAGTATCTATGTAACACGACGCGCGTCAACGAACGACCACACACAACGCGGCGAATGCGACGCGTACCGACTCGAACTCGTTCAACTCATTATCAGGCTTGTTGGCACCCTTGTTCGACCGCGCCTTGGCCAAGATTTCTGCAAAATACCCAAACACGTCCCCGTCGTGCAGCTTGTCCTGGTACAACGGTAGCCCCTCGATCAGCTTCTTGAGCGAACGCTCCGACTTGAACGGTAAGAGCGCCAGGCAAAAGGCAATGTCCCGCCATTGACGGGGCTCTGCGGACAGTCGGAATCGTTGACAGAGCTTGTCGACGATGTTTTCGGCTTGTTTTTCCTGTGGGGCCGTTGGGTGTGTGGCGCCAAGAAAGTGGCATTGACGCTCACCTTTTCGATAAAAGAGAAAATATAACGCATCGTGCTTTGGAACGCGTCTTCGTCCACGGCATGGTCGCCAGACGACAAATGACTGATGACTGTCCAAACAAGCACGTCGTGAGCGCCGAGCTCGACCAAAGTAAAACGACCACCTACCATCGGGCAGGTTGTTGTAAATCGCATTGTCCTTGGTCGACAACTCCGTAAAGAACAATTTCGCCAAATCGGACACCCGCGGCTCTTCGTCCTCGAGACACTTGGCCATCTCGCCCAACTGGCCCTTGACCTTGATCATCCCGTTGAGAATGAGATGCGTGAGCACCATGAGCGTGTTCTTCTTGACGACGAGATCTTGGTCCGAAAGTCCCTTGTAGAGTTCGTTGCTGTTCTCGTCAATGATGCTGCTAAACGAAACCGCAACGTCGCCGAGCGCGATGACGATGTTGCTACGGATGCTCGGATCTCGTGAGGTCTCGAGAATCTTAAACAGTAGATGGTGATGCTGGTCGCAGAATTGCGAACTGACGCAGAGGAATTTGGCAAACGATAGAGTCGCCATCGCGCGGAGGGTTTGGTTCTAGCACATCTATTGTGAGCAGTCACGAAAGAAAAAGACGCGGGGATAGAAGGAGAAACCGACTTTAAACTTGTGAGGACTCCCACATACGTGGACGAGGAGGGGTCCGAAGATGGCCAGCAATGACTGTGACCCGTACAAGAGCTCCGATTCTCGCACTGCAGCGATCCGTTCACCAATCTCATCTTCAACGTTGCCCGCGACCTGGTCAAGCTCCTCAACTACTTTGGTGCGCTTGTCTGACGAATCCATCCCTGCCGTGAGCTTATCCGCTAATCAACGCATCAGGAATCCTCTTCGAAGCACGATCACAAGGCGAACCTAGTTCTTTCTCGTCCTTCTGGCGTTTCCATTCCCTTTCGACTAGTTCAAGAAAGACAATGTGTTTGATCGCGACATGGCCCACGACGAACAGGAGCTGGCTGAGATAGAACACATCGCCAACATCTCTTTCTCCCGTCGTCTGCGTGGACAAGATACCCTGCGACACGGGCGCCTGCGATACAAACGCAGACGATGCCGGAGGCTCCGCGTCTTGCTCCATCGTATTTGGATCTCGTTCCTCATCGCCCGCTGGCGCATCCGAGGCAGGTGGCTGAGGCTTCCGCGTAAACGCTCGGCGGGTAAGGTTCCTGATGATCTCACTACACAATTCGTCGGGATGATCGCCCAGGGCATAAATGGTATTGATGGCTTGCTCAGCCATCCCAAACCATTCCTTGGAGCGACAGGGATGTTCGATTGCATCCTGTAGTTTTCTGAACACCGAGTTGTCCATATCCATGCGGAGGGTCTTGTTGAGAAGTGAGCCTGTCCATCACGCTATCGGCACGAGATACGCGGAGTGAGTAGGTGAACTTACCTTTCACCTTTTTCGCACTGCCATTGAGTCGTTGAAGTGCAACGCATGTGTACCGCGCAAGCGTAAGGTCGGCCTGGGAAATGAATGGGTTCAATTGGCGATTTGAGGCACAAGTAGACGACGTTACCTTGCCTAACGGGCCCAATCCTACTTTGAGTAACACGTCAACCCTTTCCGATACGACGCTACGTTTGGCCAGTGCAAACATGCCAAGGATGATGATCGCGCCTCGACGTTGACATGCCGGAAGGGATTTAGGCGAGCCTAGAAAAGTCTTTGAGGCCTTCGGCACTGCAACGCACACAGCGAGCTTACTGTAAACTTGCCATAGCTTGTTGATGATGTCGTGGTGGACAAATTCTTCTTCCATCATCGTCTTCATCATTTCCTCCAGACTGGTCAACTCGGCAAGCGTCGAGTCATAAGTCAACCTAGTGAGAATGAGTGAAACAACCCATGACGAAGGAATCAAAGACCAACTCGATCATGTTCTTTGCGATCCGGTTCACTTGCTGCTTCGGCTCAATGTCAGGCAAGGGATCAAAGTACAAGCTGCGATAGCATTCCAGCAAACGGCAGCGCACCCCCTTTAGCTCTTTCCCGTCCTCTGAAGTTTGGCTGTTGTCTTTCGACCATATCAAATGAAGCATACGTTTGATCCCGACCTCGAAAGAGTATGAGTCATAGTCGCGCAAGGCGAGTGAAACGAATACCTCTGACGTTTGAAATTCATACTCGCTGGCTACCTTGCAAAATTCCATTGCCTCCAACACCTCGGCCTTGTTGGTACTGCCAAGCAATTGGATGACAGAATCCATGGAACTCTCGATCGTCTTGATGAATCCGAGCGCTTCCGAATAGTATTTCTTCCGTAGTCTGAGATGGAGGGCTTCGTTGGACTCCAGCGCAGCAAGGGCCTCTTGTTCCGACGTCATTGCGGCAAGGTCTACTGTAGATTTGCGCGCTTTCTTCTTTCCTTTCCGCTTCTTCGGTCTGGGCTCTTCCTCGTCTTCGTCCATTATGCTATCGAGGTCTTCATCTCTCTCCTCGTCGACCTCCATCTCGTCATCGTCCTCTATGCGTGGTCTGAGAGAAGATTGTCAGGACGAAAGCAGTAATCAAGTGGAAAACACATGCACCTTTTCCCTTTCTTGCGCGCTCTAGGGGTGCTTTCCACATCGTCTGTTTCCATTTCACCGTTCTCGCCTTCCCCAGTGGCACCCTCGTCGCCACTTTCTTCGTCCTCCTCTCCCTCTTCACATTCACCTTCCTGCTCAGTGTCCTCCCCAGCCTCATCCCGTTGGACAGCCTTCCCAACAGCATTTTCCAACTTGTCCAGTTTGGTCGCCACCTCGTCGTAATAACCTTGCCACTTCTCAAGATTCAACGGACCACCGTGCATGATCCCCCACGGATGGGTCGTCACGAGCTTGGTCAACAACGCGACCGCCGACTTGCGCACCGTCGACGCCTTGTCTTCCAACATCGCCACGGCATGCCTCGTAATTTTCAGTCGTTGCTTCGGGAACGGAACCCGGAGTTCACATAGCTTGGAGAACGTCGCGAGCACTTTCGAGCGGACGTAGGAAGAGAGGTCAAGCATGCGCGATATGAGGAGGTCGAACAGCCCGCTGAGTTGTTTGTGTGTCTGCGTCGAATCGTTGGTCATGTCTTCTGAATTGGAGAGCTCGCGAATGAGCGAGCCAATGACTTCGACGAGGGCCATGCGCATGGGGTATGACTAGATGGATCTTGGTGAACGGCGTTGACTCTGGAAGACCGTCACGCACCTCAGAATCTAGGTGGTCGAGGAGAAGACTGATTTGCTTGAGAACAGACCGCGGTGACTCCTCGGTGAACTTGACGAGAAACCGCGAAAAGGCTCTAGGACCCTTGGTGTCTTGTGCACTGAAAGCCATTCCAGCGATTTCGCGTAGAACCTCATCTCCAAGTTGGGCATGGTCAAACTCTTTGGCGAGGAATGACAGAAGTTCTGCCATGGGTTCTGAGAGATGTTCATAATACTGCAGCGACTGCATGATGCTGATCTGCGCGGCAACGGCATGACCGTGGTGCTTGACGGCGATGCAGATTATTTTGTAAACGTTCATTTTGATGGCGTGGTCCTTCATATACTGTTCACTTTCTGCAATGTGATACGCAGGGCGGGTAATACACCTGGTCGGCAGCACTAAGCCGATGCTGTGTGGAAAGAATAGGAGGACGTACGTTATGAACGCGTCTCTCTCAGGGCTCGTCATCCAGATGCGATGGGTTTTGAGCTTCATTGCCTTGGAAAACAGTTCAAGCGTGCCCGGGATCTGGTCTGCCCAACTCCAACCCTCCGCCGACCTCCCCGCAGCGCGTGAACCCCCTGCTTTACCACCCTTTCCACGACGACCCTTTGGTGGCGGATGTGGGGCATCCTCGTCGCCTTTCGATTTGACCTTTTCCGCGGCAGAGACGAACCAATTGAGGAGGAACGCGTACATCTCCAGCGGTGCCTTATGAGCCATGACGACCTGCTGATCCTCCTCTCTCGTGTCTCTGATCGCAGCGTCTATCTGGGTACTGAAGCCCGATGCGATGGCATCGAGGAGTTTGCTCATGAGCGGGCGGGGGACTGCGTCTGCATGTTTGAGCAGGCTACGAAATATGTCGAATATCTCTGGTTCAGAGATGGATTCCGAATCACGTGCGGTTCTGTCGACGACATCTGTGAGGCGACGCTGGTCAGAGGCGACGTGAACATGTGCAGCTCGAGGTTGGGATGCGTACGTTGCAGCAAGGGGCCGGGTTCTGTTTCGTGGAGGTCGTGTTCGTTGGGTATCTCGTACGACGAAGCGTCCTGGATGGACTGTAGCTCGTCTTGCAGCTCGAAACCGTCGCTCATGTCGAGCTCGTCGTTGTCAACGGCGACGACGGCGCGTCTCGTTTCTTTGTATGAGAGTCACGTGCACGTGTTTGATCCATTAGATCACGTGCCACATCACGGTTTCTTCTCGACCATCACCGATCCACCATGGTAAGTCGACAACTACGTCTGACGCTACAATCTGACGACCAGTTTGTAGATCATTCCAGTCAGGTGCTTCACATGTGGAAAAGTTATCGGTGACAAGTGGACCGCGTACCTAGAATTGCTCGCGAATGACATGAGCGAAGGGTAGGCACTCGTTACTCTCCCCCGACCCTGCCTTATATCGGTCCACAGAGATGCACTGGACGAGATGCAGTTGAAGAGATATTGCTGTCGTCGCATGGTATTGACACACGTCGATCTGATTGAAAAGCTCCTACATTATAATCGTGCGTCATCGCACAGTCTGTTTTGCTTTTCTGTGTTTGCCAACTGTTCCTTCGCAGCGATGGAGCGCTCAAAAGACAAGAATTTCTAGTCATTCTCGTACATCCGCATAATTATGGATTGACGCGACTGTATAGTATACACCACCTTGACTTGCTTTTGCTCCGGTAGGCACTGAGGTGATTAACCCCGCTTCGTCACCCGAGCAAAATATGCGATGATACATTGGCCGATTGAGAGTCTGTCAGGGTGACCACGGCCCACGGTTGACGCTGGGATACGAGCGCTACGTCGAAGGAGGCACGACGGATGACCAACCGGGCACGCTAAAGTCATTATCTTAGATTTCAGCATCCTTATCTATCCTCTTGGACTACAAAGAGAACCAAGGAGTTTTTGCATCAAAGATCTGCTCTGCCTCAACTAGCCCTTTCGCTGTCTCCCAGCGTCATCTCGTCAAAGTCTTCCAACAACTCTTCCAGTTGAACATCCGGGAAATCCGCTTCTCCCTCTTCGTCCTTCTCGTCTGCCTCTACGTCCACACCCGCACCTGATTCAGGACGAACCTCATCCACGTCCATCCCATACTGTCCGCCCTTCTTCCTCCCGCTGCTCGCATCCTGCATCTTGACGTCCTTTGCCTTGTACAGGTTCACGTTCGCCCGCAACTCTGGATCCTCTTCTAAATCCCTCAAGAACAGCTCATAGTCTTCCTCCACCTTCCTCTGATCTCGTCCACCCACCCTACCAACCACACCCCTCCCAGCACCCGTCTCCCCCTCTTCTCCTTCTTCCTTGGCAATACTCCGCAACTTCCAAGCCCGCGTCCGACCCTTTTTTCGCCGATTCGGATATGCCTTCTTGACGAGGATCACGTCGGGTATGCGATCTGCGGGCAACGCCGCATAGTCGTCCGAGTTGAAGTTGGACGCGGTGAGGTAGTAACCCATCGCGGTATCCCCAGGCTGAAGGATCCCCCCGAGATGCGTGCGCGTATGCAATATCTGACTCGTCCCTCCCGCCGATTCGTAATCGATGAGCATATCCTCGTCGACACGTCCACCAGAACTTCGAAAAGCGCCAGCGAGTGCGACTTGGGCGTCAGCGAGCACCCAACGGCCGCGATGCGTCCCGACAGGCTCGACATCCAATACGGTGAACTCGACGAGATCTGCGACGCCCGCCAGTGCCGAAAAGGGTGCGCGCCAGTATACTTGTGTGCTCACTTCGACCGCTTGAAGCGTATTCACGTCCAGGAGTTGAAATGACGATCCTACGCGCGTGCATATCGTCAACGGGGAGATGTTGGACAACGAGCGTGCTTGTTTTGGAGGGATACAGACGAGATCATCTTTGCAGATGGGCGCGATCTCGACCGAGTAGGTAAATTTATAGTTGGCCGTATTCGAATGAGTGTCGGTCGACAATAATTGCTCAGATCCTTTTGATCTGTATGATCCAAACGTCGTTAGCTTCCCATAAAGCTCTGCAAGACGAACGACTGACCGAACAGGCACGACCCCCGTCAAAAACTCCACCATCCGTATCGCATGACTCCGCTGGCTAAAAAAGAAATCCAGCCCATCCCTCGCTTCTTTGACCCCCACCGTATCTTTTTGCGCGCCATGCTTCAATATGAGTTGTTCAAGAAACAAGAACGTGCGTTTATGCGCGACCTTTTGACGGACTTGGACGAGCGCCTTCCACGTGTTCTTCGCTGCGAGTTTGGTGCAATCGGGACACTGGGTATGTTGTACGAGGTATTCGATCTCAAAAACTTGCTCGAGGATGGTAGCAGTGAGTACCTGTGTGCGTCAAGTCTGTAGAGGGAAGGAGCATCGGGTTGCATGACACACCTCTTTCTGAATCGTAAGCGAGACGCGCAACCGCTTCGAGTGTGGTTCCGTCCAGATGAAATGGGCCTCGGTGAGACGGACTTTGTTCAGTCCCTTGAGGCGCTTCAGACATAGGGCCAAAAGCTCTTGCGATTCAGGACGTGCGAGCGTCCATGCAGAAGGTGGCGACAGGAAACGTTCGCAGTTTCGGCAGAACGATACCGACGCTGGGCAGGACCATGAGGGAACGAGGCGGGCGAGATGCTAGGAAATGAGCGTACATTGTTTTGGGATTCCCTCTGTGATGTCCACGCTGGTAATGGTTTTGGGAATCGTGAGCTTATGTGTTGCGTTGATCCGTGATCTATGATTACTCGCCTGTTCCGTAGACATCCTACGCAGAGATTGGCCGAGTTGGGTTCGATTGGTGTCCCTGATCGTCCTTGAATGAGAGTCGTCCAACCTCTGGGATAGAAAACTCACCGCAGTCGGCACAAAGGACCCGATGAATAGGTGGCCCAGGTATGAACTCCATTGTGGTGCAGTGGTCGTAGGAGCTAGAACTTCCGCTTACTCAAGATAAGATTGGTGCGTCCGGTGATCGGCGCTTATTAGAAAACGTGACATGTCCTTTTCCCCCAGCGAAGTGTATTCAAGGTGTCTGGTCGGTGACCGTGGATATCCACTATGGAGCCCACAACTCAAGACCGAGCTCTGCGAAGGTTATCAATTGGAGGGACTGAAGATCGGCGACGTTGGCATCGTCTCGCCCAACGACGGTAGCTTCGACGTCCTGTTCAACATTACACTACCGCGCAACCAACAACCCTACCCAAAGCTCGTTCGAGAAGACTTTACGCCTGTTGTACTGGATCCGGAAGCTGACATTGCTTCTCAACATGACGCGGTATCTTCCCATGGTGTTATCTCGAGTGCTTCCGTGAAATTGATGTCCAGAGAGGTTCATAGTGGCGAACAAAATCCATCAAAGTAGGCCAACGTTCCATGAGGCTTACGGGGAGCTCGAAGACTGATCAAGTCATTGAAGGGCCGATTACAGCTTCAGCCTGTCCATGGAGGATGGCGCAATGCTCATTCTGCCTGAGGGGGCTGAAAGTTGCGACCTGGCCAACGAGAAAATGTTCCTTGGCGAAGCGATTCGACATGGGGTTGATTGGTATGCGTGCGTTACCGAGGACGCCGGCCGTCTCATCCACAACGATTCCCTGTACCTCATTACCGGGTTCCATAAGGCACATTCATGGTCCCTTGGGGCAGCAGGACGAAGCGATTCTGGCCTTCAATTTGAAAACAGGCGCTCGGTGAAATTCAAAGTAGACCAGATTCACCAAGATAGCCGCACGGCGAGGGCTTACCTCTGGGGGGCCACGCACGCTTTCGAGGGGCGTGTTGGTCCTTTGTATCCCTACGAGATCCCAAGTTACATTTCCGACTCAAGGCTTCGCCGCGGAATCAACCAGACAGTATTCATTCGCGGATTCAGAATCACAGTCAACAAGTTGCTATTCTTCAAAACCGTCTCCGTTGAAACTCGCCATGGTACTTTTGGGGGGGTTGGGACCTTTATAAGCAACCATCTGTGGGGTGGACCATCTTGGCCTACACAATCGTCCGCGATGGATTTCACCGACAACGAGGCGGACCAAGATGTCTCCGTAAATAGTGCTCGCCTCCACGCAGACACGAACATAACAGTCGACAGAGTGCCAGGTGTATCTCAGGTTTGTGCCTGCGTGACTCAGTAGTTTCTTATGCTTGATGAATAACTGATGCAGACTTTTCATCCTGGCGATTTGATCAATCAATATATGCTTAAAAAAGTCGGTGTGCCAGTTAGTTGCAGGAACTCAGATTAAACCGTTCTCATCAGGAGTCTGGTGCAGTAGTTGCACTCACACACGATAGTTTATGGATTGAAATGCTTCAAATGGTTTGTCATTACCATGTCATCGTGCACCATGAACTTCAATGAAAGATGATAGGGATTGCTCAAACTTGTGGATTTTTCTAATGAAAAGCATCTAGATGAGGTGCTATCAAATAACTACCAAACAATTCTGGAGAGTAGTAAGTATTTTATCCTTCGTTGTCTTGACCTGATTTTTTATCATTCACAGGTGTCGTATGCCTTCAAAGAAAGTAGGTCCCCGTTTCCTCCACATACGTCCATGGATCGATAACGGCGCTTGCGAAAGCACGTCTCACAACTATCCTGAATCAACAAAGCCGTCTGACAGCTCAATTGTAGGTTTCGAGTCGTGGTTGTTACTTTTCTGACCATGTCCAATAGGGGAGCATAGAATCTCCCGGTACCACCAAGGTAAGCTAGTGCCTCCCTTTATCTTATTGTCTGTGCATTTGTATTGATGAACCTTGTAGTACGTACAAGAACTTTTACGCCACGCAGTGGCAGATGCAGGGCCTTCCATCGCTGGGTGCGGCCCTATATTACTCTCCTTATCTTCCCCAGAGTATTTATGGTGTTTAGAACGGCTGCACACGAAGACTGCCAGTATTCTTGCCATTGGCTTGCGGGCACTATGCCCTGCAATGAACGCTTCCTCACAATTGATGAGTTGATGGTCCACCTACGCATTGTACACGGTATACGGGGGCCCGCAGGTCTGCAGTTGGAATGTCGGTGGGAGGGAACCGAAGGATACTGCGGGAAAAGAATTCGCCGGGATGCATTTAAACGGCACATTTTGGCACATTTTGACCATTCTGTCCACTGCGAGGAGTGTGGAAAGTCTTTCTCTCGGAAGGACGTTTTGCGTGCGCATGTCATCAAGAAGCATCATGGCGGGTAGCCAAGTTCTCGTTGTTGAAGTTATTTTTCGCACTATCCACAACCCGTGGTCTGGATGGTCTGCACACAAACGTTAGTTACTCTGAACCTTGAGGGTGAACATCGTGGACGCTAGACACGGGTGATCTCCTTTTCACTTGCGCTAGGATATACACAGGGTGCAATTAATTTCCAAGGAACATGTCTCCTCGGCGACCCCATCTCCCGCCCCCTCTCTTTCCAGCCCAACAATTCCTCACGATGAGCTGCTTTGCGACCTTTTCCGACGCGAAGACTCTGTCTTTGAACATGGCATCGCGGGTGTTCGAGGCATCCAATGTCGTGACGCAGGCATGGTCGGCGAATACCATCCCCCTCGCTTTCAAATCGGCTTCATTCGTCGACCACCAATCATCCATCGTCCCACCGTATCTCTCCAAACATGTAATCACTGCAACGATGGGTACGTCGCCTAACACCGCGGACCGAACCGCAGTGTAGCTTTGGTAGCTCGCGGCAGCGTCCCTGCGTGTGCCACGCAAACAGTTGATGACGAGGTCGACCCCGAACTGGGCGTCGAGTTCTCGGAGAGCTTTGGTGATAGCCAAAGTAGAAATTGTGGAGGAGCCAAAGCCGGGTGAATCGATGAGACGAAAGAAACGGCCATTTAGCATGAAGGGATAGGCAGTGAATGTTCTGGTAGGGGTTGACGTCGGTGGAGACGGGCGCTTGAGAAGTGCCTGTAATTGTGTTGATAAGAGAGCTGGCGCCGGAGCCAGTTTGACCGATTATGACGACGTTGAAGACGTCCTGGGCGTTGCAAAGTGTGAGTGAGTTATGCAGACGTGGTGATGGTTGGGATTTGGACAACAACGTAAACTGACCTTGTCGCTGAGGGCATCTTCTTGGGCGATTTTCTTCAAAAGGCCATTGATGAAAGATCCTTTCGATTCAGGTTTGTGAGATGTCTTCTCAATGGAACGGCTATCAAGAGATGTACGGGTAGAACAGGCGATCGTTGGCTAATACGGGAGAAAAACATACCCCTTTTGAAGGTATACAGCATCTATGATCATGAAGCACCAAGACACAGACGATGAACTTAGCCCGCTTACCATCCTCCACAGTCATTTGGTATCTTTTCGATAACACTTCCTCAAGACGTTTTTCACGAGAAAAGTCTGCAATTTCGAGTAATCCCTAACATTTAGATAGACAGTAAGATGGGCACAACTACGCGACTGGTAACGAACCGTTCGAAGCATCTCAATCCATAAACTATCGTGTGTGACAGCAATTGCCAACGAGGCTTCTGGTTACAGACGCTCAGCCGTAGTCCCGCGACTGACTCAACACACAGACCTTCTTCAACATATATCGGTTGATCACATTCCCGGGATGGAAAGCCTGAATAATAATCATTAAATATGACAGGCTGCCATGTATTATACAGACAGACCTCAGACATATTGGGCACACGGCCAATGGTCATCTGGGTATCCATGTAGAGTAGGGAATGAGATTCCGGGAAATCTTGGTTCACTTCATTGTCCATGGCACCCTGAGAGCTGGTTGAAGGCGTAGACTCAGATGGTCTACCCCATATGAGGTTCTTCACGTAAGCCCCCAACCCCCCATACGTACGCTCTGGAGTCTTGACAGAAACAGTTTTCAAGATAAATAGGTTATTGATTATGATCCAGAATCCACGAATGAAGATTGTCTGGTTAACCCCATGCCGCCTGTCACTGGGAATATATCTTGGAATTTCATAGGGATGCTCAGGGCCAACACAGCCCATGAAACCTTGCACGACGCCCCAATGGTAAGCCCGCGCTGTGACACTATCGTTCTGGATTTGACCAACTTCAAATTGAAGAGAAAGTTGGTTTTGAAGGCCGGGACTATTCTGGTCTGTTGCTCCAAGGGACCATGAACGTGCTTTATGAAAGCCAGTGACGAGATATAGGGAATCGTTGTTGATGAGGCGCCCGGCCTTTTGGGGGTTGGTGGCATATTCGTACCAGGAAACTCCATGTTGAATCGCTTTGTCTAAAAACGTCCTCTCGTTTTTTAGATCGCATTTATCGGCGCCTTCTGGCATTATCAAGACTGCGCCATTACCCGCAGACAGGGTAAAGTCGTAGTGGACCCTTGAATAACTTCAATCAGCTTCCGAGTTGTCTATTTCCAATTGAAAGGCAACACACCTTGCTGGCACTTGGTCACGACTTTGGACTTGGACGGAATCGACTCGTATGGAGCCACGTGGGAGGACACATTGCGTGGGTGACACTGCGCCCCGTTGGGTATCGAGGTCTCTTTGTGGGTTCAGCCGAACGGGCTCGAAATTTTCTTCAACAAGTTCGGGGTACGGTTGTTCGCTGCGCGGTAGTGTAATGTTGAACAGAATATCAAAGCTACCGTTCTTGGAAGAGAGAATGCCAACGTCGCCGATCTTGAGCCCCTCTAGTTGATAATTTTCGCAGAGCTCGGTGTTGAGTTGTGGAGTCCATAATGGATACCCATAATCTCCAAGCAGACATTTGGAGTATACTTCTGGAGGAGAAGACATGTTGCATTCTATGATAACTCCGTAGCACTGCCCCTACCACACGCATCAAAGATGTTTGAATCGCCGCTGATAATAAATATACTTACATGCCTTTTGCGGGTGGAGACGTCCATGAAAAATGAGATAGTAATCGTAGTAGATAAACGCAAATAACAGGACGCAATACCCACTCTTATAATATCTCAACGACCTCGATCCTAATTTCCCTAGAAAAGTTGATCTGTCGCTCCAATTCTGGAACAACAATCTCGTGCTCAGCAGCAATTCGCTTGAACTCGCCATAAGGCTGTTCTTGGAGCAGCAACGCACGGAACCGCTGCTGCAGACGGACAATCAGACGCAGAGCTCGTGTGTAATCATCCATGGTCACCGCAGACACAACATGCGACGACGAACCAAACACGGAAGCCGCCTCTTTCTCCGGATCAGACTCGAACTCGTCACCGTTCGCCATACTGTGCCAAGAGAAACCATCATGCGGATCGCGCAGATCGCGAATCCATGGATGCACGAAAATGAGTCTGCGTGCCTCTGACAGCGCAAGTCTGTCCGGCGTCGCAAAGTCCACGTGGCCAAGCCCTGGCACCTGGGCCTGGTAATGACCACTCCTCGAATATTGTTGCAGCTTTCTGACTGCGAAGATGATGCATGGGAGGCGAAGTCGGCGGTTGGCGAAGCGTGCAGGAGGCAGACGCATGATTTTGTCGTAGATCAGAACTGCTTCGTCCTGGGGCAGTGTATTCCGCAGGGTGGCAATGCGCAAGTCCATGTCAGTGTCTTTGATGGCCGGTGGAGCGCCTGGAAGTTGACTATATACTCCGAGGCTCGCAGGGAGGCAGCTGTTGTACGACGAAGCCTTGCCGACCCAGTCAAGCACCGTCACATCGCCCGAGTGGGCAACGATCCCCTGTAACAAATGGCCCAGTGCTGCATCTCCTTCTCCATAGTGGGGCTTGATGTCGCTCTTGAAAATACCAATTAGTGAATATGCGATATCCTCCTCCACCTTCGCACTGCGATTCGAAGCCAGTCGTAATTTCTCCCGAATGCTGAGATCATCAGGATGGAAGGTAGTGATCGTTTTTGGAGTAAAACCGAGGGTATCCGTGAGTTCTTGTATGATCATAGGAGACTCTTTGTGGTTGGAGTGGATGTCGTCGAGGTATGGTCTCCAATTGCGATCGTAGAACCGGATTACCTTCGGGGCAAGAAGTTCTTGTGCGGTCCAGGACCGCGTCATCCATTTGCTCTTCTTGAGATTTCCCAGGGCCGACGGAGAGTCTACATCCGCAAGCAGGACGAATGTGGCCGCGGATTTATCGTACCAGTTATACATCATCGTGAGAGACTGGTTCATCACCGCGCTATTCGTCTTGTCGATGCAACAGGTGTCGCTCCAAGCCCACCGACACCCCTCCTTCTGAACCATCTTGCAAAATTGTTTCAGCTTTTCGTTCAACGGCGACGAATCCAGCTGCCAGACGGATTTCGAGGGTGCGGAGTTCACGTCCTGGAATAAAGGCTCATTGCCAGCCCACACATGCGAAAACATCACATATTGGGAAAATCTTTCCACAACTTCGAGGATGCGTCTATCGTCCAACCCTTCCGTCATGGAGGAAACCAATTCCTTGAATTGGGAGCCCATCTTGAATATCTTCAGCTGTTCCGATCTGTCGCACAGACAGCCACTCTCTACATCAATAAGGACGAGTGGGCAACTCTTGAATATGCGATGAACAATGTTGTCGATGGCAGCTTCCAAGTGGGAGGGTGACAGATACTTATCAGCCAGTTCTATTCAATCGAGTGAGCTAGAGATCCTGCGCTGGTCAGAATATACTTACTACGGATGTCTTGATTCGGAGAGTCCTTAATGAGCGATACCATGCATCGAAACGCGGCGATGGCGTCATCATAGCACCGCAGGCCATGCAGCGCCGCGTGTCTTCTCCTATATCCACACAGGCTCGTAGGGTCCGCCCTGATTGCCTGAGTTGATCAAGATTCCGTTGAGCTGACTATCATCGGACACCGAGGGGAGTGAAGGTATACCTCATTTGCGTCCCAGAGCGCACCCTCCCACAACCCAAGAATTCCACGAGCCTCACTCCTTTTCACAAGGATGCCTGAAGGGCTTGATGGATTCAGAGACAATGCAACGGAATACAGTCTGATCGCTTCATCTAAATTATTCGACTCCATTTCTGCATCGCCTTTGGCTTCAAACGGCTTGATACATCCCTGAAGGTGTAACTGAATCATTTGATCGAGTTTGTCAAACTCCCACCCGAAAATCTGTTGAATATGGTGGGTATGTGTGGACAGCGAGTCGAAAAGAAAGACTTACAAGCCCGATAACTATCAGTCGGGGATTATTTCGAACTGGTATGGCTTCCCACGCATGCCGAAGGAATTTCAATGCTCCTTCGATGTCCCCCTTGGTAAACAGCACCTTTCCACGGACAAGTGACATTTGAGCCTGTATAACATTTGATTGACCTTGCTCACTAGCAATCCCATAACTTACGTACCCGAACAGTAATGTAGGGCGACCGATCATGATCATCCACTATGTTAATCAGGTTGTCAACACGGAGAATAGCCTCGTCGTGCTTCCCACATTCAAACGAGATGATCGCCTTCACACAGATATTTAATGCAGGCTGAGATGATGACCTTGGTACATACCTTGATCAATAAGAGAAACTTATTCTCAGTCGGGAGATGGAGGGTGAACACGAGGTCGAACGCAGGCATCACAAAGTCATGCCCTCCACCGCCGATATGCGCCATTGCATTCGCAATGTGACCGATGACAGATTGCTGGATTCTAATAGACTTGGTGGTAACAGTAAATGCAACATGTAATGATGAATGACCGAGACTTACTTCCTTGGCATCTTCGATGGCCAAGCACAGCCTTTTCAAACGAGTGCGTACAAGAGCGCGTTGAGCAAGAGCGCGTGCGCGATGGCAGGGATATACGATTTCTTCTGTCAACGAGTCCTCGGCGCGGGTCAAGTCGTCCTGCGCCCACAATTTGAACGCGGCATGGTTGACATATAAGAGAGGGAGCTGAAAAACTATGACGGATGGTGATTCGATCAAAATACAGGTGCAACCGATGTATCAACGTACTCACAAGAGGAACAGTGCCATTGGAGCGTGCCCTTTTAGATCATTTGACAACATTGGAAAATCGATTTCTTACGTTTACTAACACGTATGAACCAGGGAGAATATCGAGAAGACATCGTGAAATGATCGTCCCGTTTTCTTGCCCAGTCGCAATGCGGTGATCGTCGGGGGAGAGCGCAACGGACCAAACTGTGCTTGCATGTTTGATGACAGTCCCGATTTGCTCGTGTGTAACAGCGTCCCAAAAGGATAGTGACTCGTTCGCAACGACGGCAATGAACTTTTGATTCCGTGAAAGCACGATGGAAGCGGAGGACCCGTCACCTTGAACAGACCATTGGCTGACCAGAGAACCTGAAGACGTGTCGAAACATTTTACTCCACTGTACGCAGCTACGAAAACCTGGCAACCGTCAGGCGACCATGCTAGAGGCGAGGATACATGTGTGTTGATCAAGAACGGGATGTCCTGCAGTCGATGGCCACTGTTGCTGTCGTAGACCCGTATTGACTTTGGATTCGTATCATGCCTGCTTTTGGCCGTAGCGGTGGCGATGCGGTCGCCAGTCGGAGAGAACCGGACTGCTACCACCACACCGTCGTGCCGCAGCTCGACCAGCGCTTTCCCCCCAACCATGCTCCAGATAACGGCGTACATGTCAGCCGAACCTGTTGCGACCTTGGTCGAGTCAGGCGAGAAATCTACGGAGAACACTGAGTTTGTGTGGCCATGGATATCGAGGATTTTTCGGTGGGTCTGTGTATCCCACACACCCACTTCCGCTTTTCGATCGCTTGACTCTGAACGCTTCAGTCCACATACCAGCCACTTTTGATCAGGAGATAGCGCAGCCGAAAGGATTTTTGACCCTCCAGCTCGAATTGCTGGTCCAACCTCGCATCTGTTATCTACCCGCCAGCGACGAAGTATCCCCTCAACCCCACCGCCAAATATCTCTGTGCCACCATTGATGAAAGAGACGGAGTATACCGGACGAATACTGGCGATTTCAAATTGTTCTCGGCCATCTAGAAGTTGTCAGGCCGTCGACTCGCAAGTGTTCATTGACAATGACCACGTGCCTTCAATACCGCGCGACTCCATATGCGTTCACCTAAGACGGTGGTTGGAAGTAGAAAAGTGAGTGCGCAAAGTCAAGGTGCACGAGTTTCCAGCGTTGATGGGCGTGTATCCTCGTTGTCTTATCAATGATATGAATCAACTCACACGACCCCCATGATGGGCGCTTGCTAGTCGCTCACCAAATTTATCATGTTGAGCAATACTGATTTTCAGAGCGCGTAGAAAGACGCGGTCCATTATACTAAGCAGTCGACAAATCCATTGAACATTCAGTTACTTTCGCGAATGCGAGATTCAAGTTGTTCCACCTATAGTCGTGCAGGCTGAGATGGATTCAGACGATGTTCTTATTCTCACTGTCAGCGCCATAACAAGCGCAATGAACAGACACATCTGCTGTCCTTTGATGGACCCGCAACATCTTGGCGACCGGGGTGCGTCACTGTGTCTCTGCCGGTCATCACTACAAACGAGAGATGTATCAATGTATCCGATATAAGATCCGTATTGACGCACACTGAGTATAAGTCGGCGATTCAATGTTTTTGATGAGCCCGGGGCAGTGGAGGAGGATTTAGATCGGCCCAACATGTCTTTCCCCCCAGAAGTGTATTCCAGATGTCTGCTCGGAGACTATGGATATCCATTATGGACACCACAGCTCAACGTAGAGCTCTGCGAGAGTTATCAGTTGGAGGGACTCAAAATCGGTGACGTTGGCATTCTCTCACCCAATAATGGCAGCTTTGACGTGCTATTCAACATTACACTACCACGCAACGAGCAGCCTTATCCCGAGCTCGTTGGAGCAAACTTTACGCCCGTAACACTGAGCCGAAGAAGAGATCTCAATACCGAACCTGACGCAGTACCTGCTGAATACGTGTTCCCACGCGGTTCCGTGCAACTCATACCCGCTGGCGTACAAGTTCGCAGTCGTGATCAGAAGCCATCAAGGTCAGTTCCTTTTCCATTTTACTCTAGGAACTCGAATATAAATTGAAGTTATATGGAAGGGCACATTACGAGCTCAGCCTGTCCACAAAAGATGGCGCAGTGCTCATTCTACCCGAAGGCGCTGATAAATGTGATCTCAAGAACGAGCGAATGTTTCTAGACGAAGCAATTCGACATGGAGTCAGCTGGTACGAATGTGCCACGGACCCGAAAAAGGCTGGGCGCCTCATCAACAACGATTCCCTCTACCTCGTGACCGGCTTTCACAAAGCACGTTCTTGGTCGCTCGGAGCAACGGACCAGAATAGTTCCACCCTTCAAAACCAATGTCCCCTCACATTTGAAGTAGAACAAATCCCCAAAGATAGCCCCACAGCACGGGCTTACCATTGGGCGGTCGTACAAGGTTTCATGGGTCACGGTGGTCCACTCTCTCCCTACGAAATTCCGAGGTATGTTACCGACGAACG
>JBBPTB010000112.1:0-39914 GCA_038093875.1 Boletus tylopilopsis | reverse complement strand
GGCCTGCGGCTGCTGGAGCTCGTTGCGGAGGTTCGGGCGCGCGTCGCGGTCTGTCTGGGCCCGGTGGAGGTCACTGCGGAGATTCTTGAGGTCGCTGTCTCTGGCATCGAGCTGACGACGGACTGCGTCGAGCTGAGCTGTGGTTTTGTGTTGGTCTTGACGAGCTTGCTTGACTTCCTCTTTTAGTTTACGGTTTTCTTCGGCTCTGTCTTTGACCTCCTCCTCGAGCTCCCTGATTTTGCCCTCCAGCGCGCGCTCCCTGGCCTCTTCCTCCTTGGACCGCCCAAAAATCTTTCGCCAGTAGTCCATCATTATACCAGCGCCCAAAATTCGCCGTAAAACCCAAGGCAGACCCGCAAACGCGATCGGAAAGACCCAATATCTTGACGGGGTAAACGCGAACGTAGACAAGTTCATAGTAGTAGAAGATTCTTTATTTTCTTCTCTTACCTCGCAGCAAGCACCATTTGAACCCGCGTCGATTGTTTGGTTGCACCCCCGCCATGCTACTGGGGCGTGTTCTTGTCCTCGTGCCCTACGCACGACACGTTGCATTGGCCATCGCCTCGCGTATTTCATTTCCTCGAGGTCCCCGGTCGTTGCGAGCCTGTTGTCATCCCATGATACGGCCCACTCGCCTCATGCTCCCCATAGCCCATCCTGTTGTGCTCAGATGATAAAAGGCCGTGGGTCCCCCCGATTCCCAGGCCAACCTCTGGCGTGCTACCCGTCTTAGCGATGCTCTCCAGAAAACCCTACTATGGCCGTCTACGCAGCCTCGTCGTCGCGTTCGATGTCGGCACGACCTACAGCGGTGTATCCTATGCCATCCTTGATCCAGGCGATGTACCAAAAATACAGGGTGTTACCAGGTCTGTGCTCCTCGTGCTCCTCCACGTTGGGTCCTTGACGTGTTAACCCCCCCTCCCTCCAAGGTATCCCGCACAGGAACACGTAGGCGGCGATTGCAAGATACCGTCTATCGTATATTACGACCAGCATGGCATTCCGCGTGCCTTTGGTGCAGAGGCGCTCCAAGATCACATCATCGAACAAGCCGAGGACGAGCAATGGGTCAAGCTCGAGTGGTGCGTGTTCTCGACTCCCTGGGTCTGGACGACGACTAACCGTGACGCAGGTGGAAGTTGCACCTTCGTGCAAAACATCTCGCCGCGTCCCATATCGCCGACGACGACATCCCTCCCATTCCACTGGGCAAGTCGCCCGTCGACGTCCTCGCTGATTTCATGCGTTACTTGTTCTACTGCACCCAAAAGTACATCGAAGACTCGCACGGCGTCAACCTCTGGAAGTCGGTCGAGAACCGGATCGAGTACGTACTCACCCATCCCAACGGGTGGGAAGGACCCCAGCAGAAGCAAATACGCCGTGCAGCGACCATGGCCGGTCTCGTGTCGGGATCTCCCGAGGGTCAGGATCGGATCCACTTGTTGACGGAGGGCGAAGCGAGTTTACACTTTTGCGTGTCCAACGTCTTGGCGTCCGAGACGTTGTCTAGGATACCCATTCTTTCTCCCGATCACTCCGGACAAGACGAGGAACAGCCGCGGGAACGCGGTGTTGTCATCATCGATGCGGGAGGAGGCACGATTGATCTGAGCGCGTATTCGATGAAGTTGTCCCCTGCATCGTTTGAAGAGATTGCGCCTGCCGAATGTGAGTAGGCAGACGTGTGCTTCATGGCGTCTGACTCATTCTTTACTAGGTCGTTTGCAAGGATCCGTAATGGTCACGCGGAGGGCCGCCACGCTGCTCAAACGTAGGTTTGCAACACGCGTTTGATGAGCCATCCCGACGCTCAAGCTGTGCCCAGGAAAACTGGAAGGTTCAAAGTACTGCAATCCGGAGATATTGAAACAGATGACAGAGATTTTCGACAAGACGACCAAACTACGTCTTCGCAACGCCGAGGATCCGCAGTACATCAAGTTTGGTACCGTCCGCGACAAGGACCCGCAGTACGACATACGATCTGGCCAGCTTCGGCTCTCTGGGCAAGTCTTCCTTCCTCCGGCGAGGCACCGCTGCTCACGTCGCTCTAGCAAGGTCATCGCAGATCTGTTCGAACTGTCTATTCGAGAGATTATTGATGCATTTAGGAGGCAACAACAGGCGTCTTCGATACCCATCAGCGTGAGTTGGACGTTTGACTTGGCGAGCCCACCTTTTGACATGTTCACAAAGTCTGTGTTTCTCGTAGGGGGTTTTGCCGCCAGCGAATGGTTATTCTCGACTCTCCGAAGATATTTCGAATCGCTCAACATCAGCCTGTGCCGACCTGATAGTCACGTGTATGTTTTCCGTGGTCAACGAAGGTAGACGTGCTCATCGCTTTGGGATCAAGGAACAAGGCGGTTGCGGACGGTGCGGTCTCTTATCACATCGACCACCTCGTCTCTTCCAGAGTCGCCAAATTGACCTTTGGCACGGAATGCAGCGTGCCGTACAACCCGTCCGACAGCGAACACCGCGCAAGACAAAAGAGCCTGTACCGCGGGCCGTCGGGGCAGCTAGCCCTCCCCAGCGCGTTTGCGCCCATCTTGACGAGGGTGCGTCCAACATGGCGTCTTTGCTGCGCTCTCCGTGCTGACCGCGCGCCACGCAAAAAGGGCACACGTGTCGCCGAGAAGCAAGAATTCCAAGAAAGTTTTGCGGTCCGGCGGGCGTCCCAACTGGGCTGCCACTCGCTCGACGTGGTCATCACGTCGTATCGAGGTGCTCTGGAGCAGCCGACCTGGATCGACAGCGAGCGAGGTCAGTTACTATACTTTTTGCGCAGTATGTGACGGTCGTTTGTCGTACTGACAAAGTCTCGTTTGCACGCAAAAAAAAAAAGAACACTTTGCGACGCTGTGTACCGTGCGTGCGGACACGACCAAGTTGGCAAAGTCGCTCGCGCCGAGACGCACCGCGGACGGGTCGGCGTACTATGTGTTGGAGATCAAGGTGATCTTGTTGTTTGGATTGACGGAGCTCACGGCCCAGGTGAGCTGGATGGACAATGTACGTTTTTGTTCCGTGTTTGCAAATGGGCGTATCTGACGCGATGGGCTGTTATGCAGGGCGTCGAGGTTCGGTGCGTTTTCCCAAGTGGCGTTTTGCGACGGACACGGGCTGAATTGTACGACAGAACGCCGGCTGTGTTGGTGTACGATGATGCTGCGTAAAGATTCGCACTCGCGTGTTGCGATGCGATTGTATTAGTAGGACGGGGTCGGACGAGCCTCCGAGTGGGTCGGAAGAACGAGGATTGTAATACATACTGCATTGCGATTCACCATGTCCTGTGAGATCGAGTTCATGAAGTGACTGATCAAGATGGTTGGGTCAGTCACGACTCCTATTGAGCACTGCATGCACTCAGTGGGTTCGCTGTGGAGCTCCCCCTATCTAGAAAAAACGTACAAGCGATTTCGAGGTCAACGCGATCCGATCACTGCTCATCGTCGACATGCAGCGTCGCCAGAATGGCCTCGAGCTGACTATTCCCTCCGAGTCTCGCTATCTCCTCGTGCACCTCGATGGCTGTCAACATGGGTGTACAAGCGATCCGACGCCGCGAACACACATACCTCGCGCTCGAGTCCCTTCATGACCGTCAGCGTATAGCCAAACGAACCGGTCCGGTCGCGCAGATGCGCGATGGTGTGCTGCTTCAGCGTCGGCGTTGTCGGTCGTTTTTGGAGCACGTCTCCATTTCCGGATCGGAATAAGGTCACGAACGCGGGGATGGGGGATATACACGTACTCAGAATGACGCGGTTGGTCTGGTCTGCTCGGACCCCGTGGACGATCGGAAAGGAGAATTTACCTTCGGTCAGGTCTTCCGCGAACCCCTTGTTCGTCGAGTACTGTTCGTGCGATCAACGCGTCGAGCGTTCGTGCGTAGCGTTGGATGACCGAGGGCCGACGTACCTCGGTACTTTGTAGATTCATGTAGTCATCCCTGATCTGAAAGTAGACGCCAAAGAGGTTGACGAGGGGAACGTAATCGCTGCGATCAAAAAAGCCATCAACGAGAGATCGGGGATGATCGATGCAGCTTACACGTCCACGTTCTTCGTCGCGCACGCCATCATCAATTTCACGGCAATCCGGAACAGACCGCCCGTCTCTGCGGGACAACCGTGAGCGCGCGAACCAATGACGCCTCCGACTCTGGCCAAACGACGTGAAACGCGCTCAACTGTTATTCACCATAGAAATGTACTCTTCCTCCGTCGGACACTGCAGCGTGTCCCGCCAGAATATTTCGAGACCCTGTCCCCGATGGAGCGACAGCAGCTCCTCGGTGACGACTAGATCCAAATCCTTGTTCTGTACCACCCGCCTCGCGTCGTCATCCCCCGTACCATGGCCCCTGAGCGCCGCGAGCTCCTTGTACGCCAAGAAATAGACATAGTTGGCGGTGTTGATGGTCTGAGGGATGCCGTAGATGCGATGGGCGACGGGCTGACCGCGCCGGAGCTGCGCGTCGTCCTCGATGTCGTCCACCATGAGGCTGGCGCTGTGGAGCATGCGGACGACGCGAGCGATGACGCTAAGCTGCACGCGGGGGACGTGGAGCCATGTGTTGAACGCTTCGATGAGCAAGGAGCGAATTTCTTTGCCTGGTTTGGAGGTGATGTAGGTGAATGGTTCTAGGATGACGGATTCAGAGGACGTTGGCCATTCGGGAGGGTTTCGAAGGGGTCGAAGGAGAGCGGAGAGGGGCGAGTCCATGATGCGTGGCTGTGGCTGTGGCTCGTCATCATAGACTTAATTGGGTTGTTTCCAACTTATCTCAGGTATAGCGGTGTTGAACCCGTCCCAGCTCGCCCCATCTACGACCGCCAACTTACATGGAAACAATTTTGAGTTCTTGAGGTAGATTCAAGTACCGCTGCCAGTGGATGAGCATGAACGACTCCCCGCTCTATCGATATGCAAATTACTGCAATGTAGTGCATCATCAAGAAGTCGGTTCAGGAAAGGTTTATCTAGCTGATTGTAGCTGACGCGTCCCGCTTTGGACGCGATACTCCAGGCGAACTGATTTCTGATTAGCATGATGGCCTCATTCCTGTTGTCTAGTACAGTCCGCACCGTGACGGACGTGCATGGTTGCCCTTGCACCCCTACGTGTCCAGCCCACCCACCGTGAGCCCCTTGCTTTCGCCGTCGGACACTGTCATCACCTCACCACTTGTGGAAACCTACACACTCACACCCGGGAAGCATTACCGAGATGTAATAGGTGCTTCAAAGCTTCACCACATGGTGTTGCAAATTAGCGCCTGGTGGTGAGATCCGAGGTTTTGGGTTTCTCCATGGAATGACTCAAATCATTTGGTAGGTCAGGTCGGTCCAAATGGTTCATATTTTGGTCAAACGTCCAGGAGTGGCACGGTGTTCGGGGATCGTTGTTTGCGGTAAGTCAGGTGAATAGCTGCAACCTACTGAACACACGGTTGATCGTTGAATTTTGGTTTACCTCAGTAGATGACGCGCACGCGCATACCCCCAACCTCATGGCAGTTGCTTAGCTTTCAATACTCATCCGAGGTTGGCATCTCCATAAGATATGTCATCTATTCGACATACTAAAGATTACAAAGTTTAGGAGGCACTTGGTATTAAACTGGGCAAGGGCAGGAAGGACCTTTACAAAGTGCAGAAGAACCACGAGCCCAGTCCGCGTTGAAACCTATCCATGTCTGCTCTTGACATGTTTCTTCCAGGTGTCCTGACGCGAGTAAGAGGTGCCTGGGCAACATGGACAGTGGTAGCGTATGAGGTAATGAGTGTCGATATGCCGAGGAAAGTTTCCTCTCTCAATTGACGCCCCACACACTGAGCCTGTGGTAGGTTCTATTATGCAACAGATGACGGGTGTGTGTGTTGCACCAGAGACACGATGTGTGGCGCCAAGATGACGGAGGAACCCAGATCTGTCTGGTGTGATGTAGTTGCACTGGATGCCTAATCCCTCGGAGTGCCAAGAGCATGTATATGACCGATTTTCTGAATGAATGATTGGGAGCACATTGGAGTGAATGGAGGGGCCATCTGGTGTAAGGAACTGTGGATCAGAATGTGTTGCGAGGAAAGCGTATGGTGGGTTTATTGGAGTGTTGTTGAAGTATGTCAAACACTGATCGATGTCGACGAGTTTCAGCAGTAATGCTTGGGATTCAACACCCTAGACAAGCAGGGTTCAATACCAATTTGCTCTGATGCCTATGGGTGTACTCACTGGATTGATCTCGGACGCTGACGTCGCGGGGTCAGCAAGAGTGCCCGCTGCATTAGGGTTTGAATCCGTCAAGTTGGATGAAACTGATAGATCCTCGCTGAAATACATAGCATTGAACAGCATTCTGTATTGTGATGGTCAGTGGCCGTCAAGTCAATGCAAAGGACAATTACCCTCCAGTGGTGCAATTGGGGTGGTCGTCTGCTCGACCACCAATGGACACTCCTTCGATGGTGAACTCGGGAGGGAATGACGTGTGTGGGCTGCTGAATAGTCTGGAGACACGGTGAAATTCTGGTGAGGCAATGCTCTCAGTTTGCCACTGCTCCATGGTGATGACCTCCAAAGAAAAAGGGAAGCAGGTTTAAATAGTGTTACCGTAGAAATGCATTGGCACTTGACGGTCGCAGACATAATGATCCTGCCACCCAATGATTGTTGAGGAATCCACACGCACTTATGTCATATTCGTTCTAATGGGTTTAGTACGACACCGCGCTGGTGTAGACTGCTGGCATGTTCTTCTACTGATAAAACGGATTGGGATTGGCAGTTGTCCTCTAGGAACGTACGGTGGCTTGGATAGGACTTTCTATTACAGGGAAATGGAATGGAACACTTGGCAAGCTCTGGGAGACTTTCAACCTGTGGCAATCTTTTTGGTAATACACAGAAACCACGGAACGGGCGAACTTGGCACATCATGCACCCTATTCTCATTTAATACAACATGATGCATCATATCAAAATACACGCATCTCGACAGCACGACAGAGTGCCGTTTATAGCCTTGATAATGGCTGATGGTGTCATGTACTCGAGAGTCTCACCACCATCGATCATGTTCCCCCATTTGTGTACAAGGCAGTCACTAGTACTCACTGTCCCCGTCTTAAACATCCGTCTGCCACCACACCGTGACTCGGACTGGATAACCGTAGAACAAGCCTCCATTGTGAAACCCAACTCATAGTCGGGACTGCAGAGTTAAGTTTGAGCAACATCGGTGGCCTATCATCAGAGCATCCGAACCTTGATGTCCATTTAGGCATACTATAGTAGCTGTGTTTCATGCAGCCGTCAGTTCTTTCTGGATTTGACACAAACAACCTTTTTTGTTTCGTGACAGCACTCCAGATCCGATGTCCACCATGGCTGCCATGTTTCAGTCCCTGACATGACCAATCCACAGTTCAGCTTACGGATGCAGCTCCTTAATTCAGTCACTCACACACCGCACCGAGTTAATATCTCACTTCGCCTGCCAAGGCACGCGGGATGGATAGATCAGGTGATGTTTGCGTCCTTGGGATTCTTTCCTGAAAATACTCTAACGCCACTTGCACAGCTGGCGAATACCCACCGAGATGAGCACTATTTTGTGGCAATAGTGCCGTTGTAGCTGCCAGGCATGATTTATATAATAATTATTCACAGAAACGTTCCATAACGGCGACTCCAAAACACGGTGTTTCTCAAGATCTTGAGCCAGACACTAAACTAGGCTGTAACAGCATGTCCAATTCCGAACTTTGCTGAAACGAGGCATTATCCAGAAGTACAGGTCTGGGCTGAGGTCGCCAGCTTACTCTCGGCAATATTAAAGAATGTTTCCGATCATCCTGCGCATGTCCACCCTAGAAGCCAGTACTTATGGTGCAATGCATGCGATGTAGTTTTAGTAGTATCCCTGTGCCTTCAAGAAGCATGTCTCGCATACTAATGCGAAGCCAGGTCAGCCAAAGTAATTGTTATGAGACACTGTAGTGTGAAAAAGCGGGGCTAACATTGATCGACCCTAGGACACGCCAAGCATGATGGGCTCCGTACCAACTTGAAAGGTGCATACTGTTATCAGTGACAAAGGTCCGTCCGCGTTGGCAAGATTGATCTTGTGTTTATGGGGCATGTACCTTATGTAAGTTGAATGTCCCCAGACCGCATCGCCTTGATGAAAGTTAAAATCAAGTTGATCCGATCGACAATCGGGTTATCCAGGAGAACTGATTTCTGATTTCCATCGACGCAGCTCGGGTCGACTCCGGGTATCTCCCATATACCTACAAAGCGAATGCATGTCTGGATGGTTAGCAGCTTGAGAACCTGGTGGAGATGTTGGATCACATGCAACTGAATGAGGACATCAATACTTCCACTTTGTTCTCTCCTCGGATGCTACGCATTCAAATGTTTGCATTGTCAAAGCTCCTGAACGACCCTCGCCAATATCCATGCCCGCGCACTCGGGTTTACCACTTTCACAGGTGCTTTGATCTGACCGGAGGCTATGTTGGCACTCTCGCCTTTCCACCGACGATACTCTGTAAACGTGCCCGGTTTCACGATTCGGATCGTAGGCAACCGAGCACGCCCGTTGGCGAGCGCAACCTTGTGTTCCCTATCGGTCTCGGCGAGTGCATCGAATAATATTTGGCATGCCAGATGTGCGTTCGGTCCTTTTTGACGATAGGAACGTGTGAGTTGCTCGTCGACTACGATAATCAAGGACCGTCGTAAACTCTTGTACTTGAACTGTACCCTCGGGGACGAATGTCTGGATGGCTGTCAAAAGTTGATCGTCGGTGACTTGCGCGTGAAGAAGGTGAATCGTCGAACTGTTAACGCCAAACCAATCCGAATCAGTCTTTAGAAACCAATAAAGTGACGATATACTCACGACCTCCTTCCCATGAGTCTGAATAGTGGGGCACCGCTCTCGGAGTCAAACCCAACGATATGGACAACATCACCCAAGTGATAACGCCACAAACCATCTCTAGTTGTCAGGACTGGCTTGTAAGATTTGCCCACTTTCACTTCCCACTGAATCGTCGTTACAATCAGCGAGCATGGAGAGCACCTGGACCATGAAACACGGACTGCTTGACAAAGATTTCCATGGGTTGCATCCAGCGAGATATCCAAAAACTCGATAAAGTCATCACTTTGAAGAACATATTCATCCAATTTGGTCGGATCATGCGGGGGCCCGATCTGCGCCTCTGACGAAGTATACCCGGGCACACGGACAGGGACGTTTGGTCCTAGAATGGACCTCACCTAAATGGTAATAATACATCGTCAACATTTTCGGTCGCACACGTATCACGACCACATACCTTGGGAAGAACGGTAGCAAATGGTCTGCTACATATCGTCAAGAGATGGCTGACATTTGGCCAGATGCGAGGGAACCATCCTTCAAAAGAGAACGGTGGCCCGATCGCGCGTAGTTCTCTCGCACATGCTGGGTTGGGATGGAAGTGAGCCTGGGGTAGCATCTTAGTAATGATTTTATATGAACCTGGGACTTGCCTGCAAGTACTTTCGGACGTGGACTATGCCTTCCAGATCCGGGATGGTGCCATCGCTTATACAAGACACCAGCATATCCCATTGCTCGTCAATGTGACGTATGAGATCTACAAATTGGGTTGCATATGGGACATAGAAACGGTCCATGTCCCCTCTTGACAGGAAGAACAAACCGTGAATGATCAGAAACGAAGGCGAATGCAAGATCACAGTCGCTGCCCATGGCACAGCATAGCCTGGAACTGGAATGCATGGCGCCATTAGTGCACATTGAATAACTTAGTGGTAGAGACATACAATAGAGAGACAATTTGCTCTTGTCACCGTTATACAATCCAAAGTTTCTGCGAAGGTGTCCCCCCGAGTAAATGCCCAAGGGAATCCTTCGCACCACTTCACCGGTGGCGCGTTTGATCTCCTTGACGTCCCTGTACGCCGTGCACACAAGCGCAGCGAATGGATGTTTGCTGTTTGGATCCAGTACCGTGCGAGCAGGAACCTTTAATCTTGCGCTATGATCGTATTTCGGGAAACATTTGGGGCTCGCTCCAGATGTCGCACTGGAAAGAGCGAAAAAGTCCGGAAGCCCGGGGGCAAGAATATCCTCGACGTCCTGCTCCATGCACGGTTTTGCATTGAATCTGTCCACGAATGGCCTGTATAACTCGTAATCTGACAGTGGTACGTGGGTCCGAAAATCGTACAACAGAGTGGTATCGTCCTCGGTACCACCGTGTGCGGAGATTGCATCACGGAATTCAGTGAGTAAGGCTGCCTGGGACGCGTGTTTGGTGGGGAGGTTGTCTCGAATGATGCTGAGGAGTGCAAGTTGTGTCTCTTCGTGTGGAGCGATTAGCGGTGGAGACGTCTGGGCGCCATCAGGACCATCGATGCCCATTGATCGATGATATCTAAATCGCAAATATGATAGATGTTAATGTACCCAGATCTGCTGTTACGGCGCATGAGGTTAACTTTTGAACGGATGGAGATTTAAATTGCAATGAGACACTCCGTTTGTATTCAGGGTCCGTCGATGGGAAAAGCACAGCCAACGCCCAGCCGCCCATTTATGATGCTGTGGCTGTGGTTCGGTATCGGGATGTAACGCTCATCATCAGGACAGTTCATCTGGAGAATCGGGTTTGGCACAGCCCTCGTGCGCTTTGAACGCGATCGTCCAGGCGAACTGATTCTAATTTCCTGCTCATCATCGAGTTTATAACGCCCATCTTCGAACAAATTTCTCGGCAACGAATGTCGTTCTCTCTCAACACCTAATCGAACAAGTTCAAGCTGGGCATCATGGCATTGAACAGCCAAACAAGTATGTAGTGCGTAGCCCGACCCTTGGCGCAGTCCCCCATACTTTTCTTTCAGCACTGTCGAAAGTCTCAGCTGGCAGTAGCTGGCCGCATTGTCCAGGTAACTACTGATAGCATACCAGCATGAATGGACATGCTGCAGCTCTGTGCCGCTTGGTTACCAAACGTACATTCCAGAGTTTGTCTACGCCTCTGAAGGTGGTTGTATGCGTCATGGGGTTGGAAATATGCCCATCATATACTGCAGAGTCACCGCGGCAGGAAGTCACTGGTGTCACTGGGGACTGATGCAGATGTTTGAGTGTATATGCGCATTCTAAAGAACCACCCATTCATTCCTGCACGACTGCCCATTTATCTCGTTCACCCTCGGCAACATCCCCGATGGCGATTCTCAGACCGGCATGACAGGCATCCACGACACCCATCCCGCCAGCGACACCCATCACCAGGCTCGCAGCGTAGTAGAAATTAGCATTTCCTCTGCCTTCGGTCACCCATAGCGCGTGGAAGAGAGGGAGAAGGAGCGACGCGTGAATGTGTACGAGTGTCGTGACGATCGGGTGACGGAGGTCTACAGGCGGTGAACAGGTCGGCATCGACAATTTTGAAAGAACGAAAAACGTACATGGATACACCTCTGGGAAAAGCGCAAACATGCTCAGGAAGAGTCCTGGGTCGGCGAGAGTGAGGTACGCCTTGAAGATGCCAAGGATGCCCACAAGCAGGAATGATGCGTACAGCGCATCGTGCCTATGACGCATTCTAAGGATGAGCACGGATGGTCGGAAAGTGACGACGTACTGGAACTTGATGCAAATTGGCAAGATGTAAATCACGAGGTGGACCTTTTGAAAAAGCAACGCATGAGAATCGAGTGAAAACAATGTCGCTGTGGCACATACAGAGAACACCATAAGGAAGAATGGGCGAAAATGATCGAACATCTCTGTGAAGAAGTACCACCACAAACCAGGGTTGGGCGTCAGATCCGGGAGGGTTACGCTACCGCAGCAAGGTTATTTACGAGACCAATGCACAGAGAAAATTCGAACCTGGCTCCCCATGTTTCACGTATCCATCCCCACTCTCCACCAACCATAACCGACGAAGCGCCAAAAAGAACAAGCCAACATGTAGCGAACTGACCCGTGTACTTGCAAGCAGTTCTGATATCGCCTCTGAATTCCTGTGGAGAAGCGAGCTGGGAGACGGGAGACGTGACGAGTAGCATGATGACTGGCAAGAGCAGGAGAAGCGTGGATATGGAGAGATGAGTCGAGAATGCGAGGGCTAGGAGGGCCGCAGATGATTTTCCTGAGATTTAAGAGTAAATAAGGACCCCAGCGACGGTGAAGTAAACGCACCTTCAGAAGCAAACATGAGGGTCAGAAGCAGGGCTGAATTCTCAAATGTGGAGGTAGACAACGCCAGAGACGGGAGAAGGAGGTAAGGATTCAGGAGGAATGCTGCGGCAACCAAACCCTCCCGACCACCAGAGCCTTTGCTAATACGCTGCCGAGCACGCCATATGCGAACTAGTGCCCAAGCACTTACAGCGTCGCTCAATGCCCATACGATGGGTAGTGGTGGAAGCAGGGTAGAAAAGAAGGAAAGGTACAACGGTGACTGCAAGGATCAGTTGCTTAGAGTCCTAGACTGCACTCGGTCCTCACATGACGGAAAACGCCTCCAGCGTACGGGTCGATGTCGTGACTATAAAGCCAGAGGCCCTCTTTCACTATGGAATCAATAAGTTTTGCGCGTAAGAGCGTTCAAGGCGTACTGACAGCGAGCATACGAAGTTAGTGGAGAAGACAGCTGATGGTCATGTTGCAAACCACTAATCAGACGAAATGGAACCAAAGCCAGCAACAGTCTAAACGAAGCCAAGGCCAGAAACAACATATGGAGGGAGAGACACCGTGGGAATGTGGATCGTCGACCATCTCGTTTGGGTGCTCCTCGTGTCTTATCACTACACATGGCGTCCCTTTCATTTGACTCGGTGCTAGGAGCACCACAGCATGCCTCCCTTCCAGCCATACCGCGGCCTTGCTCGCAAGCTCGTACTCGCTTTCGACGTCGGCACGACGTACAGTGGAATTTCGTACTGCATCCTTGATCCCGGAGAGGTTCCAACCATTCTCGGTGTTGCCAGGTAAGTGAAGCCTTTGGGGAATACGTGGTACTGAGCTAGAATTTGTTTAGGTATCCTGCCCAAGAGCACGTCGGGGGCGACAGCAAAATACCATCCATCTTGTACTATGACAAACAAGGCACCGTAAGAGCTGTCGGCGCAGAGGCACTGCAGCAGCACATCATTGACCAAGCGGAGGAAGAAGGTTGGGCCAAGCTCGAATGGTGAGCTCAAGCAGCATGAATCTCGCTTGTCGTGTTCACAAAGACGCTTTCAGGTGGAAACTTCACTTGCGGTCCAAGCATTTGGCATCGTCGCACATCGAAGACGATGACATCCCACCCCTTCCTCGTGGTAAAAGTGCTATACAGGTACTTGGGGATTTCATGCGCTATCTCTTCACCTGCGCGCGCAACTATATCATCGAATCTCACGCGAGTGGCGATTCAATGTGGAAGTCTATGCAGAACAATATTGAATTCATCCTGACGCATCCGAATGGGTGGGAAGGGCTACAGCAGCAACAGATCCGTCAGGCCGCCAAGATGGCTGGGCTGGTCCCTGGCAAGAAAAAGAAATCTCGAATTCGTCTCTTGACAGAAGGAGAGGCTAGTCTTCATTTCTGTATCACCCGCATGTTGGGGTCGGACTCGCTTTCTGGTGGCATCCCCATTCTTGGTACTGACAATCTGGCGGAGGCTGGGGATGATTCGGAACATCAGGGGGTCGTCATCATTGACGCTGGAGGTGGTACTATCGACTTGAGTGCCTACTCCGTCAAACTATCGCACCCGAGAGAGTTCAAGGAGATTGCGCCTGCAGAGTGTAAGACGTATCCGCAACTTCCTGTTGTTTCCGTAACATCGTCCTCCTAGGTCGCCTGCAAGGATCGGTTTTCGTCACGCAACGGGCACACACATTTCTCAAGGGTATGTCCTCTGTGCTTCCGGAAGACATTTTAATATCATTGCCGTCCACAGCCAAACTGGCCAACTCGCAATATGGATCACCTGACATCGTCCAGCAAATGAAAGAGATTTTCGACCAGACCACAAAACTAAGATTTCGTGATGCCGCTGATCCACAGTACATCAAGTTCGGTACTGTGCGTGACAAAGACCCCCAATACGATATTCGCTCTGGTCAGCTCAAATTGGCTGGGTAGGAGATTTCTTGTCGAATAATATGGGCTATTGAGCGCTTGTACAGAGAATACGTCGCCAAGCTTTTTGAGCCCTCTGTGGAGGCCATCGCCGAAGCCTTTGAGCAACAACGACAGGCCGCGGCCAAGTTGGATATCCCAATCAAAGTGAGCTCGATGTTTGCGTGACTCTATGCGAAGCCAATTTACGTTGTTGATAGTATGCTTTCCTGGTTGGCGGTTATGCCGCCAGCGACTTTTTGTACAGCAGTCTTCAACAGCACCCCACATTTTCGGAGGTACAGTTATGCAGGCCTTCGAGTCAAGTGTAAGTGTTGTACCAACATGATCCCATCATACTCATCACTTCTTCAGCAACAAGGCCGTCGCAGATGGTGCCGTATCTTCCTACGTTTCTCCCTTGGTCACTTCGCGAACATCGAAGTACACATACGGTGTCAGATGCAATACAGTATATGAACCATCTCTTTCCGATCACAGAGAAAGAGGACACACGAAATTTATTTCATTTTCCGGGGACACAATGCTGCCTAATGCGTTTCAATCAATATTGGAAAAGGTCTGCTCGGTAACAGATCCACGTCAACAACTCATTCAGTTTTCCAATAGGGTCTCCAAGTTTCAGAGAAACGAGGATTTCGCAAATCATTTTCTAGGATGGGAAGTTCTCGCACAGAGTTGGCCCAAGTGACCGCGCCCATTCTTGCGTACAGGGGAAGTCTTCTCGATCCCTTATGGATGGACGAGGAACCTGGTGAGCGTAATCGCAAAATGACTAATGTTCATTCCTGACGAATGGTCCCAAAATACAAGCATGCTTCACTACATTGTGCAACGTGGTTGCTGACACATCTGCGATCGCTCGCTCTTTGCACCCACAACGTGGGCCTAGAGGGCGTGATTATTATTGCCTGGATGTCAGCATCATTCTTCTCTTTGGCCTCACAGAATTAACAGCCCAGATCAGCTGGAATCACGAGGTTTGCCATTGTCATTGTGCTGCGCATAATCTATCCCTTACTTACACAATGTCTAGGGTGTGGAAAAGAGGTGAGAAATATGCGATCAACGTCGATGATTCTGACCCAACTGTTGACTGCAAACAGAAGCCCCGCCTCGATCGTGTACATTGACTAATCGTCGTCATTGACTGCTTATGAGTGTTTTGTTCTTGCTTTGTTTTTGTATTGCATCCACTGCTGTATCTTCTCTTTGTATATCACGGCACAGTGTCATCGTCCCATTCCTTGATGAGTGTTGAGGCTGGGACAACGCAAGCGACATCAGAAGTCCGAACTCTAAGTCTGGGTTTAGACTGGTGGAGCCAGGAGAGGAGGATGTGGGTGGCTGGTGCGTGGCGACAAGTCATTGGTAATCTATACTAAAGAGTCAGTCACGATCTTGAGTTGTCCCTCATGGCTGCCTCGAGGCGGGTGAATTAACGAATAATGCGTTCTTGCCTTTAGATGCATGGCAGCCGCAGTCATCATCTCGTGGATGAACAGGGTAACGAGGGTATTCAACTCTCCAGCTCTTCAACTTTCCACGCAGCGCAGGATCGTAAACTCACAACTTGAACATGCCCTCTCGCGAGCCATACCGCGGCCTCTCTCGCAAGTTAGTGCTTGCGTTTGACGTCGGTACGACGTACAGTGGAATCTCATACTGCATCCTCGATCCCGGAGAGGTTCCAACGATCCACGGCGTTTCCAGGTAGGCGAAGACTGGGTAACGATCTCAACCTGGGTGGCGCTGAGAGCTAGGGCTCATGCAGGTACCCTGCTCAAGAGCAGGTCGGAGGTGACAACAAGATTCCGTCCATCTTGTACTATGACCGTCAAGGTACCGTGAGAGCCGTCGGTGCCGAGGCGTTGCAGCAGCATGTCATTGACCAAGCGGAAGAAGAAAATTGGGTCATGCTCGAATGGTGAGTGCACCATCTCTGTTTTTCGTGGTATTATGTTGAGTGAACGCCACGATATAGGTGGAAACTTCACTTGCGAGCCAAACATTTAGCCTCGTCGCATGTCAAGGACGAGGACATCCCGCCCTTGCCTCGCGGCATAAGCGCCGTTCAGGTGCTTGGAGACTTTATGCAGTACCTCTTTCGCTGCGCGCGCACCTATATCATCGAATCCCATGCCAGCGGTGCTTCTATGTGGCGGTCGCTGGAGAACAAGATCGAGTTCATTCTCACGCATCCGAACGGATGGGAAGGGCTACAGCAGCAGCAAATTCGCCTCGCTGCCGAGATCGCTGGGTTGATACCCAAGGGAGAGGAGCACGCGGGTCGAATACATCTATTGACGGAAGGGGAGGCGAGTCTTCATTTCTGTGTCACCAACGTGTTGGCGTCGGACGCGCTTGGGTCGAACGCGCTCATCATCAGTGCGGACGAGCATGAAGAGATCGTCGAAGAAGGATTGGACCATCAGGGGATCGTCATTATCGATGCTGGAGGGGGGACTATCGACTTGAGTGCTTATTCCGTCAAACTATCGCCTCCAAAGGAGTTCAAAGAAATCGCGCCTGCGGAATGTAAGACTTTTACCCAGTACGATTTTTGGCTCTTTCGAATGGGTTGTCGCCACAGGTCGTCTCCAAGGATCTGTCTTCGTGACGCAAAGAGCGCACTCATTCCTCAGGGGTACGTAGTGCTAAATTCATTTGAGGCGCGTCATGACATCCCATTCTGTATCAGCCAAGCTTGCCAACTCACAATATGGCACGCCTGACGTCGTCCAGCAGATGAAAGATATTTTCGACAAGACTACGAAACTCAGGTTTCGGGATGCCGGCGATCCGCAATACATCAAATTTGGAACTGTCCGTGACAAAGATCCCCAATGTGATATTCGCTCTGGTCAGCTCAAGTTGGCTGGGTAAGACGCGTCTTCAAGCGTATTGTAGCATATACTGACCCTCGACAATACATACAGTGCCGACGTCGCAACATTCTTTGAACCCTCTGTGGAGGCGATCGCAGATGCCTTTGAGAAACAACGTCAAGCGGGGACGAAGTTGAAGATCCGAATCAAAGTGCGTTTGGCCATTGGCTTGTGCGTATGTAGAGCTTGATGGTTTTCTGGCAGCATGCCTTTCTAGTCGGTGGTTATGCCGCGAGTGATTTCTTGTATCGCCATCTTCAACAGCATCCGGTATTTTCGGACGTGCACTTGTGCAGACCTTCGAGCCGCCCGTATGTTTCGCTATTTTCTCGACCGAGTCGCCTCTGGTACATGCTCATCCGATCGTCAGTGGCAAAGCCGTCGCCGATGGCGCTGTGTCTGCTTACATCGACCCGCTGGTCACTTCGCGAACAGCAAGGTTCACGTATGGCCTGGCATGTAATACAGGCTACAATCCATCTCGTCCCGATCACAGAGAAAGAGCAAACACGCGATTCACGTTGCGATCGGGATTGGTGATGTTACCGGACGCATTCCAATCCATACTAATAAAGGTCTGTCTGTATTGATCATCGCTTCATGCTGTGGTTCTTTACTTGCCGACAGGGGGTCCAGGTCTCAGAGCAGCAAGAATTCCGTCATCCATTCTTTAGGGAGGCGAGATCGCATTCCGAGTTGGCCAACGTGAAGGTGTCCATTCTTGCATACAGAGGTGGCGTGCTCGACCCCGACTGGATGGACAAGGAACCTGGTATGTCTCATGAACAAGTCATGGATGTGCCATCGCTGACGAGACGGTCTCGAAATGCCAGACCGCTTCACGACGATGTGCAACGTGATCGCCGACACCTCTGCGATTGCCAGGTCGTTGCGTCCCCGACAAGCACCTGGAGGGGGTGAATATTATTCTTTGGATTACCACGTCATCCTGCTCTTTGGCCTGACCGAGTTGAAAGCGCAGATTTGCTGGAACGATCAGGTATGTCTTTTCACCTTATTGGCATGACATGATATGGCTCACGTTCATGACGACTCAGGGTGTCGAGAAGAGGTACGCGCCGAGCAGATGAATACGTTCTGCTAACCCAAAGATATGTATCACACAGGAGTCCCGCTTCGATCGTGTACGATGACTACGAGTGATTGGTGTGCTCTTTCTTTGTTCGTATGTGGACAGGGGTTGCTTTTTGTAACATGTGTTGGTGAATTGTACTTATGATGAGGCAAGAACGGGCTCTGAGATCTGATGGCCGCCTCATGTTGACGCCACATAAGTTGTCAACATTTCAAACAACTGCTCGCATCCGGTCCTCATTCAGTGGCGTCGCGCTCAGCTGCTGGGACCTCTCTACATAACTCACGGCGGTCATTAATCATTTACAGGATAATCACATCATAGTAATCTATGCCTTCGGATGATGAAGCTGTTCCACTGCCAAGTGCCAGTTCGGAAACGCGATTCGCTGATCTGAATGTGAACGCCGCGAACAGCGAGTCATTTGACTCCGCATTCAACCTGATACTGAAGCCGCGTCACATACTCGTTTCACCTCGTGTAGGCGCGATCAAAGGGAGAAGGAGTGGCAAAGTAAGTTCGTCACTGAGTCACGGAAACCGCATGGAGCGGATATGGATTAGATCCGATCGGGCTTCTTTGCTTGCTTGCTGTGCGTCCGCCTCGCCTCGTCCTGCCGTGGCGCAACGTTCAGGAAACAGAGGTAATTGGTGTGTCGGTCGTGGCACACCCCTCCTCTTACTTTATTTAAGCCGAGTTACTCGTACATCGACAATATACGAACTAGTCCACGACCTTCAGGTTCCTCCACCGAGACATGCCAGAGCGACAACCATACCAAGGGTCAGCCCGAAAGCTGGTCGTGGCTTTTGATGTAGGTACTACGTATAGTGGCGTGTCGTACAGCATCCTAGACCCGGGTGAGCCGCCAGTCATCTGCGGTGTGACACGGTGAGCGATACTACACACTCTATCATCGACGTGCTCAATGCATTCATTTGGTTTGGAAAAAGCTTTCCTGCCACGGATCACGTCGGTGGAGATTCTAAGATACCATCTATCGTGTATTACGACGCCGAAGGTGTTCCTCAGGCGTTCGGTGGCGAAGCCCTTCAGGAGAGCGTGATTGAGAAAGCTGAAGACGAAGAATGGGTCAGGGTGGGATGGTGAGCGTCACCCTGTCGTCGTCGCTATCCACTCACGCGCGGGACGATGCTAGGTGGAAACTTCATCTTAGACCGAAATACCTGGCAACGAACCACATTACCGATCAAGACATTCCTCCACTTCCTCCAAACAGGTCTGCCGTCCAGATCCTCAGCGACTTCATGCGCTACCTCTTCCAATGCACGAAGACCTACGTTCAAGAATCCCACGTCAGCGGACCCGAGATGTGGGCATCGTTCAAGGACAATATCGATTTCGTTCTCAGCCATCCAAACGGATGGGAAGGTCCCCAGCAAATGCAAATACGTCGAGCGGCGGTCCTCGCTGGATTGGTCCCAGACTCTCCTGAAGGACAAGCTCGGATTCAGCTGGTTACAGAGGGCGAAGCGAGTCTGCACTTTTGCCTGAGTACTGAAAAGACGGCTGGTTCGTTCAAGGTGGCATGCAGTTGGTTGGTTGATTGATTTGTATCGCTGACGTTTCCTCTCAGGAAGACCAAGGGATCATGGTGATTGACGCCGGCGGTGGAACGATCGATGTTAGCTCTTATTACATGACCATATCGCCCGCTACGTTCCAAGAGATTGCTCCCGTAGAATGTAAGCAAGAACTCACATCGAGTTACTTTTACTGACAAAATGGTCGTAGGCCACCTGCAAGGAGCAGTATTCGTCACGAAACGCGCGCAACAGCTCCTCACAAGTAAGTTGTGGGAACGGGATTCGTTCGAATACCTTTTCATCACTGCCTGCCAAAGCGAAGCTCGCCGGTTCCAAGTTTGGAACTCCCGAAGACGTGGCTCAAATGACAAACGAGTTCGACCAGACGACGAAACTTCGTTTCAGTAATCCGAATGAGCCCTCTTACATTCGTTTCGGAACCGTAAGGGACCGCGACCTCGCGTTCAACATCAAATCTGGGCAGCTCAAGCTCCCAGGGTAAGTGATACCGTGGTACACTGGTTCTCGCCGGCCGATTCATGACGCTTTCGATCTAGAACCGATGTTGCGGCTCTTTTCGAACCCTCGATAGCGGCAATTATCGACGCTGTGAAGAATCAGCAAAGGCTGGCCACCGAACCCATCAACGTACGTTTAGCACAGATTCCAATACCTGGGGACTGACGACCGTCAAGTCCATATTCCTTGTTGGAGGTTTTGCCGCGAGTGATTGGCTCTTCCAGAGGCTGCAAGAACACATCAAACCGTTGAATATCAATTTTTGTCGCCCAGACAGTCACACGTGAGTGCTATCCAATTTCTCACATTCGAGTATTGACTTTGGTCTACCATGTAGAAACAAAGCAGTCGCGGATGGTGCACTCGCGTTCTACCTCGACCACCGAGTTTCTGCACGTGTTTCCAAGTTTACGTATGGCACTAGATGTGCGGTAGAGTTTAACAAGAACGATGAGCAACACAAACTCCGGGTTGCAAGTGCCATCCCACGTCCATCGGGACGCATGGTGCTTCCAAACGCGTTCAGCGCGATATTGTACATGGTATTCACTTCATGGATTGTTTCGTGTCAAGACTAAATTTGAATGACAGGGAACTGCGGTGTCGGAGATCAAGGAATTCCGCAAGGACTTCATCACGGAGTGCGCAGAGAGGACCTCTTGCGACACGATCGCCACTGAAATCGTTTGTTATCGCGGTAACTCGACTAATCCACGTTGGACCGATTCAGAACCAGGTGGGTTGATGTAACACATCCTCGGCACGAACGTTGACGTTGTTTATCCGCTTACGAAGGGATGTTCTCCAACCTATGTACCGTCCACGCGGATACCTCGAAAGTATCCAAAACGCTCAGTCCCCGACGTGGTTTCGCAGGGTTGCAGTTCTACAGGCAGCAATTCAGTGTCGTGTTGATGTTTGGTTTGACCGAGTTACAGGCGCAGATAAGCTGGAAGGAGAATGGTGTGGAGAACAGGTAGGACGTTTCCTAATTGCTGCAAAATGGACTCGTTCTTACTCTTGAAAGGGGTCCTGCGACCGTAGTGTTTGATCAGATTGTAGAGGAGATCTAGGACAGCGCGCGCCCTCACTGAGCATAACATCCAGATGACGTCGTTATCATGCCTCCAAGTTGTTTGTTTGCTTTTGCTGTTGGATGAGGATGGTTCAGTAGCTATCCGTGAACCTCAATGTCTTGCGAGTTCAGACTGGCCCGAATTCCATTGGGTACATAGTTCAACGAATCGTCTCTTTAATAAATGGTACTTCGCTCACACTGTGTCCGCAATACTTAGTCCGTTTCGAACCACGACCCATTTACAAGGGATTGGAAGCGAGGAGTGCAGGGATGACATGTTTTCTAGCAGGTAACCAGTGAAGGCTACCAGTTCAATATACTCAACTTGGCGATGGTTGACATCTTTGAACATTCCTGTCCAGATTTACGTTCGTGACCTCATCTTCCAAACCGGGCCACCGGGTAAGTTTTGCAACGGCTCGAAATATATTTCTTGCTACCTTCACCTCCTCTAGTTCCTACGTTAGCACTTACTGAACGCACTCGTATTGTCGGCAACATACCCTCATGCCCTCGAATCTATATTGCACACGAAGCATGGCGTCAACCCAGGGGCTATCAACTCGGATCGATTTCAAGTTCGCTTCATGTTCTAGTTTCGCTTCCTAGCCTGGCGACGATAAATTTTCAATGGGGATTCTATCAGTTAAGTATGGTAAGTACCAGACGAAGTTGTTTCATGGCCATGCGGGAAAAATTTCATTCCGTTCAGTGCTAAGGTAAATGGAGTTGGCGGAGTATTGAGGTATCTGAGAAAATCCTTCTGTTTATCAACTAAGCTTGAATCGTGATGTGCAGAACACCGGTAATAATATGTATCAACTGATTCCGGCGTACGCACACTTATCAGCTATCAACAGGAGTTACTTGGTAATGACTCTCATTCTTCAAGCTTCACATCGCACTCGAGGGTTCATTAATCACATCTGGCGTGTATGACTCACTGTATGTGTTTATCTAAAAACAAGTGGTCCGCTCAGGCTAGAAGCTAACCTCGGGTGTATAGTTCCGAACTTTGAACGTATTCGATAAGTTTTAGCTCGGAAGTGTGAAAAACAATTCACTGACGCTACAATTGAGCGGCTCAATGTTGTCACTTTCACATGGTGTAGTTGCCTCTTTGGGTAAAGACCTCTTCGAACCAAGTCCATACTATTGTACTAAGTCATTTTCAGCTGAGTTCCACACGCAGGAAGCTGACAAGATCCATGGTGAATAGCCCCATTTTGACTACGGATTTCAAGATTAAACTCGCTTCCAGGATTGAGCCGAACACTTTACATAAAACTGATTGTTCGTCTTCCATTCCCTGTTGTCAGTGAGGGCAGTAGTGTCTCGTTTCCGCCTTTCGTGCAGATGGGCCCGTTGATAAGGTCCCGGAATATTCCTCACGAAAGGGACCAATAAATCCTTATTAAGCATCGTGGAGGTGTTATAAAGGTGAAGTACCGTTTCTCCCTCCCATCAAGTTATCGGCCAAACGATTCCCGTCTCTTCCTTCTCCCATCTCAAATGACATCAAACAACATCGGTCCCAGTTTCGACTCAGAGAGCCAAATAGCTGAGTTTTTCGACAGGACAAGAGACTGTAAAGACCTTGAGTGTCTTGGTGGTCGCATCCTGAAACCAGATGTGTTTATCGCAGGCACTGGTGTCGTTGGGTACGTATCTAGACACAAGGAATCGTTCTGAATATGACGTATAATCCAGTGCTACCTATGCGCGTATCATCCTCGATGCAAACCCAGACGCAAAGGTGGTTATGGCCGATATCGGTTCTCAGGAGAGTCCCATCATTGGAGCTCACCTCAAGAACTCCATCAAGTACGTTGCATAAGAATATCAAGCTCACCTGTAGTAATATCTGTCGCCGTCCTACCAGATATCAGAAAGACATTGACTCGTTTGGTAACCTCGATCACTCGACTCGTTGACATCATACTCATTGTGTCTTGATAGTGAATGTCATCAAAGCAGCTCTCCAACCCATCTCGCTCACCCCACAAGATACCATCCCCACTCTCAGGGGAACAGGATGGACACCACTTGCCACGAGCAACGATGACTTGCAGGGGCTCATCTCTCATGGCAGCAACCCCCTCCAAGTACGCGAGAAAAACCTGATATCTAGTGCAGTCACTCGCACAGTGGGTGGGATGTGTACCCATTGGACTTGCGCTTGTCGTACGTAACTATCATCGTGATCGTTGACTCAAAACTTGACCGGTTCCATTGTTGTTAGCCAAACCACACGCAGATGAGCGCAGGGAAAACCCCATCGATTGGGAGGAGTTCCGCGGCCTCTTGTATACCGCTCGCAAGAAATTGCTTAAAGTTAACACAGATCAGTTCGACAAGTCAGTCAGACAAATAGTTGTCAGGAAGGCCCTCAAAGAACATATCGATTCATCTCGCGTCAAGAACCTGCCTCTTGCAGTCGAACGCCGCCAAGACGATCCACGTTATGTGACGTGGTCGGGTGCGGACACTGTCCTCGGCGACGCTGTGAAACGTGACAATTTCGTATTCTTGCCTGAGCATCGAGTAACACGAGTACTGGACCTTGTGGAAAATAAGGAGAATACGAAAAATACGACTATCGATGCCGTCTTGCTCAGAGATTTGAAAGGAGACCAAGACAAGCTTGTATTCCCCAAGGTATGTGCAATCATTGTTAGAAAAATGGTCGATGACACTGAAGATGGTTCTGCATGCAGGTCGTCGTTTTATGCTGTGGAGCAGTACCAAATCTCCAGGTTCTGTACAACAGCGGCATCACAGAGCAGAAAATCGGGGCGTTTGGGCACTACTTGTGTGAGCAATCTATTGCTTTCTGCCAGGTAGGACCTTCGAGACTTTCCCGTTCGACTTGCATAACTCTGCTGTAGATTGTGTTGAAAAAGCAGTATATTGAAAAAATCCCGACTAGTGCTCCTTGGAATGAGTTTACGGAAGTTGCACCTGAAATCGAGAAGCATACGAAGAATCATCCGGAAGATCCACTTCCGATTCCCCTCCAGGATCCAGAGCCCCAATTAATGCTGCCATATTCGTCCAAGTATCCTTGGCATGTTCAGATCCATCGCAATGCATTTTCTTATGGCGACGTTGGCCCACGCGCAGACCCGCGTGTTGTCGTTGATCTAAGATGGTTCGGTGCTCAACGAAGCGAGTTTGAAAATTGTGTAACATTTGCCGAGAAGAAGGAGAAGGATAGGTGGACTCCGGGTACAACAGATATCTATGGAATGCCGCAGCCAACGGTCGGTTATCCTACGGGTGGATGATATATTTTCTCATTGAAATCTTGTAGTTCGTTGTCAAGAGGTCCAAAGAAGACGAAGAGAATGACCAGAGGTCTGCTGCTTATTACTTCCCGCGTTCGAATGACTGATTCAGTCGAGTTTATAGGATGATGAAGGACATGACAGACGTAGCAAATTGTCTCGGCTCGTACCTCCCAGGATCGACCCCTCAATTCATGGTCGGTCTAAACTGTCTTTTGACCTTAGGATTAACTCATTAGACTTGTTTGTAGGAACCAGGACTTGCGTTTCACATCACAGTAATGCCACCCGGTTTCATTCTACTAGATGGACACTGAACCGCTATTGAATAGGGCGTCCATCGCGTTGGCAATGACGATCAAACGTCCGTTGCGGATAAATTCTCCAGGATTCATGGCTACACCAACCTTTACATCGGCGGCAATGGGTGCATTCCCGACGCGACTGCCTGTAGCCCTACATCCACCAGTGTTGGTGTCTCGTCCCACTTTTTATTGTGTTTGGGTGCCCATCGTCTGTTACTTAGGTTGCTATTGCAATCAAGGGAGCTCGCGCAATTCTGCGTCAGCTTTGGCCAAACTTGAATGCGATCGTGAAATTGAAAGAAGACGAGGCGGATGAAGTTGCAGCTGGGAGGGCTGAAGAAAAAGAAGAGGAGGAAGCAGCAAAAAGGGAAGAGGAATGGCGATGATAGATGGAAGAAGGGATAACGGAGGATCAGAAAACTGACCCCGTCACAAGGCTTTGCAATGGTGCGGCTCATCTGACCTCCAATGTGTACTAATATCGCCTGGAACACCGTGTATGTACTACCTGATCAAGAAGTTTGTTTGTATAGAGGAGCCTCGAAATATAATGAATGGATCAAAGTGTTCGTCTTTGTTGTTCGACGAGGATCATTCGGTAGCTTTCTGCGAGCTCCAGTGTCTTTATTGTCAGCCCCCCAATTTTGGGAATAGTACTACGTCTCTGGATGAGATCGTGCGTGGAAACATTGAAAGACGCGACAGTACCAGTGGATCATCAATGACAAATATGTATGAACGCTCGATAGATTCCTGTAGGTATTCTGCTCATCGTGTCCACGATACTAGTCCGTTTCGAACTACAACCCATTTACAAGGGGTTTAAAAAGAAGAGCGTAGCGATGTTGAGGGACGAGTCTGCAATCAACAACAATGTAATCAATTCAATGCGTAAATAAATTACTCACTGGTACTGATCGCAAGGAAGCGATCACTTGAACTCGAAGTGATAACGCTGAGTTACCCATATCATCTCATTTCGCGTAATGTTCGACCGGGGGAACCGAACGCTCGGAATCTCTCCTGGTACAGTATGTATCTCCCCTCGATTGTCGCAGTGAGTCGACTCGGATGCGACTTGGATTTTCACCCTCGTTCTGATCGTCAGAAGTGACACGACACTGGCCGGCTGGTTTCAGTCATCGTCACAGAAATTAGGCTCGGGTTCGAGACTTCGAGTTAAATCGGAAGCCACAGAGCAGGGGATCTTTTGCGAGATAGTTGCACTTGATTCCAAGGAAATGTTAGTTTGACGATGATTACGCTTACAGACGTACAAGATATCGTCTCTTCCCGGTCGGTAACGAGTCATACAAACAAGCAATTTCATTCCACGTTGCTTGACACTTGCATACATACACAAATTGAGTCTGACGCCGACGCTTGAAAAATACTTCACTGCCGCGACTTGAATCGGAGATGTCACTTTACTCCCGAGCGAACCTCGCCTTGTATACGCCCTCCATGCGCTCCTGAACAACCAAGAACGGAGTCAGCATCATGTACTGGTCTTTCCAACAAAGAAATAGCGCACGAGATCCGCCACCCGTTTCACACTCTCCCTCGCCAACAACGCCTTCACGTACCGATTCAGCCGATCAAACTTGGCCCCGTTCAGCGCCTCCGCAAGCTTCGCCCGTACCTCAGGCTCGGCTCGCCCGTAGCCCTTCTTGACGCCGATCTCCATCGACCCAAGCAGCGGCGCGATCGCACAGTCCGCGGTTGTAAACGCCTTTCCAAACGCGTACTCTCCCCCGGCGGTTTCCGGATCGGGGAGCGACGCTTGGAGTTTCTCCATCGCCTCGATCAACTTTTCGGGTGCCCCCGGTACGTTTTTGACGACGTCGAGTATGGACGTCTCCACTTGACGCACGATGGCGTCGATAAAAAACCGCACGCGTGCGCGCGCGGCCGGATCGGACGTCGGCGGGAGGAGGTCAGCGTCGGGAAAGAGATCCGCAAGGAACTCGAGGATGACGAATGACTCTGTGATCTTGGACGACAGAGGGGAGGGTGCTTCAGGTGAGACGGGAGGCCCTCCGTAGGTGAGAACAGGGATCTGTAGCGATGACTCTGTGAGCGCCTCGTGCGTCCATGTGCACATTTTTTTTTAGTCGCACACCTTTCCGGTGAGCGGGTTGACTTCGGCGAACCATGCCGGTTTGTTGTAAATGTCGAAGCCGTGTGAGGTGTACGACGCTCCGGCCTCTAACAAAGCAATTTCGACCTATGGTACGCGTATTTAGAAACATATCAAACAGGGCTAATAGATTATCCTTACCCTCTGGCAGAAAGGCGAGATCTTGCACCACCGTCGCAATTAGTGCACCTCTCATTTCAAAAACAGCTATGATGACCTACGCCGAGGGCATCGTGATAGTAAGTAATTTGTTCCGGCTTGTTGATCAGTAAGATTCGATGGATTGTTGTAATAGATGGTCAAAGCGAGTTGACTTGGGAGCTGGGCGCAGGGTCGTCAGGACTCAGCATGGGGTTTATAAACCCAGGCGTCTAATACGGATCAGGATTCCGACGCTGACCGCCTGTAATTGGGCCAAACTTGGACGAGGTAGATGAAATTGCGGCTGGGAGGGCTGAAGAGGAAGAGGAAGCAACACAATGGGAAGAGGAAGACAGGGAACGCCGACGACAGAAGGAAGAAGGGATGAAGGGATGACGGAGGATGGCCCGAGGCGCCCTTCGGGCCGTAAGTCACGTGCAGGTTCCCCAGGCCAACCATTCGAACCTACAGTTAATGTCGAATGTAACGACCGTCGTTGGTTCTACGGCTCCATAGGACTCGGAGGTCGGGTCGCAATGCCCCGGGTGCATTGTCTTTCGACTCTTCCTAGTCGGACGAGCGACATGCATGCATTCGCGTCGCGTCCGTGACAATATCCTTGACTTCACGCCCACCACAACCGTGTCGCTCGTTCTCGCCGGTTCTGGTATACACCCTTCCTCCATTCCCATCTCGGTCTCACGCCCTACCCGGCAAGTCAGGTTCCCGTCCACCCCCTCTCTCTTCCATCCGCTCCCTAATGTCCGAAGAGAGGTTACCGTCATCCTTCTTCAACAGACTCCACTCGGCGAAGCTGGCAGTGATCTAAACATTCCTATGCAGATTACATTTGTTATGCCATCCGATTCCTAAAAGGTTCGCGGTCTCGATGACTCGAAATATCTCCTGCCCCAGTTTGTCCTTTAGCACTTACAGAACACATCCTCTTCATGTTCACCTCGTCTCTCGTCTCCTCACAATCTATATTGCACACGAAGCACAACAAGTGTATGCGACGTGACAAATGCAATAACCCAATAATTGTTGAGAACCCATAGTTCAGTCAGCGGGATATTGGTGATAAACAGCGTGATCGAAATGACGAACTGTCAGTAAAAGTAAAAATGCAAGCAACGACCGTGTTACAATATCTCTATGCATGTTCGAGTCCACTATAGGACGATGTCGTGCTCTTGTGGGTTCATGCTCTTGTGTCTTATCGATCATGATATAGATTGGCTCACACAGTCCTAAGTATGGCTCCGGTGGCTATCAGCTCGGATCGATTTCGATTCAAGTCTAGTCCCGCTGCTGGGTCAATCATGGGGTTCTATCTATCAAGGGTTCTGAGAAGGTCTTTTTGTGATCACCTGAGGCATTATCATGATGCTATCGATCAGGAATGCAGAAAACGGCTTGACTTGTGCTACGGTAACAATCTTTATCAATCGATTCCAGCGTGCGCACACGCATCAGCTATCAACTGTTAGGTCTCTTCAATACTAGCGGCCCTCATCCTTCAAAGCTTCAATCGATCAGCAATCACTGTATGTTCTTATCTAAAAACATATGGTCCGCTAGCATCTAACCCTTCGTCTGTGCAGTTCCAAAATAACGCATGAGGAGATCAACCCTGTTCGCTCAGTTCTCTCTCCGAATCTTATCCTTCACGTATCGCTTCACATGGAACCCTGATAAGTTTCAGTCTCAGTGAGGGCGGCATTGTCTCATTTCCACCTTCCGTGCAGATGCCCCAACCATAAATGCAGCCCCAGAGTATTCCTCACGATAGGGACCAATAATTCCTTATCAAGCATCGTGGAGGTGTTATAAATGTGAAATGCCGTTTCTCCCTCCCATCCAGTCTCCGCCTTCCTCCTCCCAAAAATGACATCAAACGACATCGGGCCCCGTTTTGACTCGGAGAACCAAATAAAGGCGTTTTTCGACAAGACAAAAGACTATAAAGACCTCGAGTCTCTTAGCGATCGCATCCTGAGACCAGATGTCTTCATCGCGGGCACTGGTGTCGTTGGGTACGTATCTAGACACAAGAAATCGCTCTGAATCTAAGACGCATTACTTGAATCCAGTGCTACCTATGCGCGTATCATCCTCGATGCAAACCCAGACGCAAAGGTGATTATGGCCGACATCGGCTCTCAGGAGGATCCCGTCATTGGAGCTCACTCCAAGAACTCCGTCAAGTACGTTGCATAAGAATCTCAAAGTCGCCCGCACTGATATCTTTCGCTAGATACCAGAAGGACATTGACTCATTCGGTAGCCTCGTTCACTCGACTCATTGACACCATATTCATCGTACGCGTGTCTTGATAGTGAACGTCATCAAAGCAGCTCTCCAACCCATCTCGGTCGTTCCACAAGATACCTACATCCCCACCCTTGGGGGAACGGGCTGGACGCCACCTTCCACAAGCAACGGTGGGTTGAAGGAGCTCATCTTTCATGGCAGCAACCCCCCTCCAAGTACGCGAGCAAAACCTGAAAGCGAGTGCGGTCACCCGCACAGTGGGTGGAATGTGTACCCATTGGACTTGCGCTTGTCGTACGTAACCATCATCGGGGTCGTTGACTCAAACTTGACCAGTTCCATTGTCGCTAGCCAAGCCACACGCAGATGAACGCAGAGAAAATCCCATCGATTGGGAGGAGCTCCGCGGCCTTTTGTATACCGCTCGCAAGAAATTGCTTAAAGTTAATACAGATCAGTTCGACAAGTCAGTCAGACAAATAGTTGTCAGGAAGGCCCTCAAAGAACATATCGATTCATCTCGCGTCAAGAACTTGCCTCTTGCAGTCGAACGCCGCCAGGACGATCCACGTTATGTGACATGGTCAGCTACCGACACTATCCTCGGCGACGTTATGAAACGTAACCATTTCCTACTCTTGCCTGAGCATCGGGTAACACGGGTACTGGACCTTGGGAATAATACGACTATCGATGCCGTCTTGCTCAGAGATTTGAGAGGAAACCAAGACAAGCTTGTGTTCCCCAAGGCATGTGGTAATCAAAGAATGGTCGATGACACTGAAGATTGTTCTGTGTACAGGTCGTTGTTTTATGCTGTGGAGCGGTACCAAATCTCCAGGTTCTGTACAACAGCGGGATCACGGAGCAGAAAATCACTTGGTCATTACTTGTGTGAGCAATCTCTTGCTTTCTGCCAGGTAGGACTTTCAAACCTTTCCCGTTCGACTCGTATAACTCTGCTGTAGATCGTATTGAAGGAGGAATATATTGACAATATCCCGACTAGTGCTCCTTGGAATGAGTTTACGGAGGTCGCGCCTGAAATCGAGAAGCATATAAAGAAGTACCCGAAAGATCCACTTCCGATTCCCTTCCTGGATCCAGAGCCTCAGTCAACGCTGCCATACTCGCCCAAGTATCCTTGGCATGTTCAGATCCATCGCGATGCCTTTTCTTATGGCGACGTTGGTCCACGCGCAGACCCGCGTGTTGTTGTTGATCTGAGATGGTTCGGTGCTCAACGAAGCGAGTTTGAAAATTGTGTAACATTTGCCGAGAAGAAGGAGAAGGATAGGAGAACGTTGCGGTGGACTCCGGGTGTAACAGATATCTATGGAATGCCGCAGCCAACGGTCAGTCATTACCTTGCATGATTTTGTTTTTTCATTAAAATCCTGTAGTTCGTCGTCAAGAGGTTCAGAGAAGACCAAGAGAATGACCAGAGGTCTGCCGTTTATTACATTCCGCGCTCGAATAACTGATTTAATCGAGTTTATAGGATGATGAAGGACATGACGGACGTAGCGAATGATCTCGGCTCGTTCCTCCCAGGATCGACCCCTCAATTCATGGTTGGTCTAAACTGTCTTTTTTGACCTCAGGACAACTCATTGGACTTGTTTGTAGGAACCAGGACTTGCGCTTCATATCACGGTAACCTCGCCCAGTTTGTTTTGATTCTACGGATGAACACTGAACCGCCGTCGAATAGGGCGTCCATCGCATTGGCAATGACGATAAAACGTCCGTTGCGGATAAATTCTCCAAAATTCATGGTTACACCAACCTCTACATCGGCGGCAATGGGTGCATTCCCGACGCGACCGCCTGTAACCCCACACCCACCAGTGTTGGTGTCTCGTCTCACTTTTCATATCGTGTTTGGGCGCCCATCGTCTGTTACTTAGGTTGCTATTGCGATCAAGGGAGCTCGCACAATTTTGCGTCAGCTTTGGCCAAACTTGGATGCGGTCGTGAAGTTGAAGGAAGACGAGGCAGATGAAATTGCGGCTGGGAGGGCTGAAGAGCAGGAAGAGTAGGAAGCAGCAAAGGGGGAAGAGGAAGACAGGGAATGCCGACGATAGAAGGAAGAAGGAAGAAGGGATGACGGAGGATCAAAAAACTGGTCACAAGGCGTTGCGACCAATGTGTACCAATATCGCCTGGAATGCCGTGTACTATCTGATCAAGAAGTTGTTAGTTGCATGTTTGTAAGTATGTAGCAGCCTCGAAATGTAACGAAAGTGCTCGCCTGTGGTTCATGGAACTCTGGCTGGCAAGGTCACAGGACCACCGGAGTGCTTGTCCCGGGTGACACGGTCCGATAACTGAACGTGACTTCGTCGCGTATGATACATGGTGGTGGTAGAGAAAGCTTAAAACCCTGAGACTCGTCCCACTTCCATCTCCCAGGTTCGGTCCTCTTCTGCTCCTCGTCGAAGCCTTTGACATGGCCACTTACAAGATCGCGGTCGGATCGTACGCAGATTCGATCTATACCCTGGAGTTTAACCCCGCTCCATCAGGTGATACGCCCGCGCTCAGGCTTCTCTCTCAAGTCCATGTCGGCCCTAATCCGTCGTGGATCGAAGCGCACCCGTCAGACAGGTCATTGATATTTGCCGACCTGGAACAGGCGGACGGTCAGATTGTCGTGGTCAAGTATGACGAGGACGGCAAGGGTCACAAGATCGACGAGGCGACGTGCTCAACTGGCGGCGCAGACCCCTGCACGCTGCTCGTCACGGAGAACGAACTCATCATCGAAAACGTACGTCCAGTTCCGAGCCCACCCTCGAGAGTGATCGCTCATTTCTCAATTTGTCATCGCTCTGTGCTCGTGGGTGGCTGGGTAATTAGTACTCTGGCGGTACTATGGCCACGATTCCAATCTCAACGAAGCCGCCGTACACGCGCCCCGGTGAATTATGGAAACTTGCGTTTCCTTTCGAGGCTGGAATTCCAGGTCGGCACCTGTCTCGACAAAAGGTCGCGCATCCGCACCAAACCGTGTTCAACACGCTGAACACGACCGAGACGGAGCTTCTCGTACCTGACTTGGGCTCTGACAAAGTATGGCAACTCACCAAGGGTCCCGACGGTCATTGGGCCATTCGGGGCTTCATCACTTCTGAAACTGGTGGTGGGCCGCGACACGTCGTGATATATGGTGTGTACACACTCTACGAGTCGGTCTCACGCAAAGCTGACCGTGACGGCGCAGGCAATGTGTTGTATATCCTCCTGGAGCTCACGTCTAAACTTGCAGTATACAAGTTTGGACCCGGTCTGGCCACGATGCATCTGACCACGTTGTCGACGGTCAAAGAGACTCCGCCACCAAGTAGCCTGAGAGCTGCAGAAATATTGATACCGAAACCGAACCGTTCGTTCCCCACGGCGTATATCTACGTCTCGAATCGGGAGGACCCACACCCTGAAGGCGACACAATCGCTATTTTCTCCCTGGAGAAGGGAGAAGAACACCCAGAACTTGTGGCGGAGGTACGCACAGGGTTAAGGCATGTTCGTGGAATGGTGTTTGGAGGAGAAGATGACAAGTGGCTTGTCGTTGGTGGTGTTGGAAGCATGGATAAGAGGGTGCCAGTGGGAGGCAGAGGCGTCAAGATATATGAACGGGTAGAAGGGGGCAAGGGACTTCGTCAAGTAGCCGAGCTCGACAGTGATGTCGGCCCAGGGAGTAAACTCAACGCAACTGCGTTCGTATGGCTATAGTCATTTCGATGGCAACTACAAGACATCGAGTCATTTAGCACGTAATTTGAACGTTGACACGCGAAGACAAACTGAGTGGCTTTCATGCCATACTTACATGTCCATGATAGGCTCGTGCCCCTGAATGTAGCCTCGGGAGGGAAGACGTGAAGCTTCGCAAGATATACGACTGAGTACTGGATATGCAAGAGTAAGTTCAACGCGTTGCACTAGACCGTATAAAACTTCGAGATAATGAGTGAAATTTAATTTGAAAGTCGAGTTAAGAAAACAGCTCATCCTATAATGCTACGCTCCCGGAGATGCGCGAGCTCCTTGGTATCCAACCCGAGTTCTTTGATCAAAACATCATCAGTGTGTTCCCCGAGGTCGGGGCCAGCCCATCTTGTTTTCGCCCCGGATCCTTCCAAGACTGGAAAGACACCCGGCATTTTGACACTCCATCCGCTGCCTGTCTCCCCAACCCATACGTCCTCCACAGCGCCACGCGCCCTTACATGTTCGTTCTCCATAATTTCCTTGACGCCGACGACACGACCAACCGGAACACCAGCCTTGTCCAGCACGCCGAGGACTTCCTCTGCGGATCGCACCCTTGTCCAGTCAGAGATTGCCTCCTCAATCTCTGCTTGGCGAACGACACGGTGCTGATTTTGTGCATAATCTGGACCAATAAGGTCCTCCCGGCCAATGGCACGCATCAGCCGCGCATATAACGTATCACCGTTCGCCCCAATGATGATGTACGTAGGTGACGAAGGTGCGGTGGGTGAAGGTGCGCATGGGTACGCGTTCGTCGGAACGATGCCCGTCACTGAGGATCCAGACGGACCTCGAACCTGCAAAGAACGACAACGGTCGATTCAGGCGTGAATTTCATGCATTGGATCCGCACCTTTCCTTTGCGGTCGTACTCTGGGATGATGCCCTCCATTAGGTTCAACATACTAGAGAGCAAGTCAGACAATTTAAATTTCGCATATAAAGCTTTGTCGCTTGCCTCTCCATAATACTGACATCGACAGTCTGACCACTTTTCTCGCCCTTGGATACCTTTTTCTGTCTGGAGAGTAGCGCGAGAAGCTATGTACTATCAAGTATTTGGCCAGAAAGTGCCTAGAGAAGGCTTACCGTCCCGAAAGCGGCATGGAGTCCAGCAACAGAATCTCCCAGGCTGATGTTTGGCCTTACTGGGGGCCCGGACAACGTGTTCGTTTCCGGATCCACGAAACCATTGATATATCGAAAGCCAGACTCGGCTTCACAAACAGACGCATACCCGGGCCGAGAAGACCAAGGCCCCGTCTGTCCGTATCCGCTCACACGAGTAAATATAAGGAACGGGTTGAGCGGATGCAACGCCGATGGTCCCAGTCCCCATTTCTCCAGCGCTGAAGAAGTGTCAGCAATGTGCGACATCAGACATGGTTGCTCGGCTCTGTCTCACTCCCAGGTTTGAAGTTCTCAAGGATGACATCGCTCTTGGCCGCGAGCCGTTTCACGAGACTTTTGAAAGCGGCGGTGGGAACGCGTCGATGACAGTGTCACATGATGAGAGAACGACGTACGCTCTTCCCTCGTCCTGCCTCAGGTCGATCGCCACGCTCTTCTTGTTCCGTCCCAGACTGCGAAACCACGGGCTGACACCGTCGATGTCGAGCTCTCTCCACACACGAAGAGGGTCCCCGCCCGCAGGGGGCTCAATCTTGATGACCTCTGCGCCGAAATGACTGTCGGAAAAAAAGCGTAATGAGCAAACGAGTCGTTTTGTCGTCCTATGGGTTGCGTGCATTACCCGAGAAGCTGTCCACAGAATGGGCCTGCGATGAGTTGACCGAGTTCCAAGACCCGGACGCCAGAGAGTGGGAGTTCGTCCGTCGACGAGCTGCCCGTGGTAGTGTACGTGGATGCAAATGATCTGAGTATAACCTGTGTACGTTGTACGGTGTGAACCAGTTGTAGTGCACTCACCTGCTCTGAGCCTGAAGAACCCGAGCTGCCCGGACGTAACGAGCCACGCGTTGCGAACTCCCTACCGTAATCTTGTGAGAGTAACACGACATTCGAGGACAAGCTCGCATTAACGAGTAGTTGCTTTAAGAGTGATCAAAGGGGTTGGGTAAGCAAACGCCAACCGAGCCACTTGTTGCTCGGTACAAGGTACGGCCCGGGACACCCGGGGAACCCGCAGTGCTGCGAACATACCATCGATAATCAACATGACATGGCTATGGTACAGGTGTGGTACATGACTCGTCTAATGCGGAATCACCACAACTACCGTTTGAGTCGTCTCCATCAGCAAAGTCGGAAACACTGGGTACAGGAGATCCGTCGGAGCCTTGCCACGAAGTGAGTCGTCAAAGGGAGGAATCCCCAAGGTGGTGAGGGTGTGTCGAATTTGGCCAATCTGACGATCAGCATCCCTCACCATGCGTTGTGCCTCCTCATATTCATCATGCGCGATAGTACGCATGACATCGATTTCCTGGATGCGTAAGAGGCGATACTTGGCTTGTGCTGCAAAGGCTTCGCGGCTTGCACGAGCAAGTTGCAACATACAGCGATGGTGGATCTCTGCGACCTCTTGTCTCTGCGTGGCAGAAACCTAACAAAATTTTTAATGATCGATTAAATCTGTATACATAACAAGTACTTACAGTAGTAAGGGGGATTTTTGCCTTTTTGCATGGATGATTGGACTGTGACAAAAAAAAGTTTTCGGATGGCGGGATCTCAAAGTGAGCTCTCTTCTGTCCAGCATAACCTTCCCAACTGTAGGGTTGTGGCTCAGGTGATGACATAGCTCCTTGAGCCGAGGTCCCTGGCTGAGGTGGATTGAATAGTGGTAGCATAGTTAACGACGACGTGGATGTTAAAAGTGTTTCGACTGAAGGAAGGTCTGGATGGATTGCATCGTGTTGCTGTACCGCGGGATACAGAACGCAGGTACCCTGAAGTACCGAGTCAGATGTTGATGAGCTACACAAGAATGAAGATTTGAACGTTAGGACTAGTCTACATAATAATTTGAACATTGAAACCTAACAAGAATCCAAGAAAGCGAGAAGCACTGTGTTTAACAGCAGGTCAAGATCTCATAACATCGCCTGAACACCAAAGCTTGCAAGCGATCCAAAAGCAAGACCAAGAATCATGCAAGAACCACCCAGTGTTGCGGCCATATCCACGTCTTCGCGGCATCCCTGTAGTCGAGGGTTATGCTCGAGAGACGAAACGGCAACCAAAGCCATGGCCGAGACGTAACCCGTTGAGTAACCTATTGTCAGCACTATAATCATGAAAAGAATATCGGAATGTATAATCGAAGAAACCGGAGACGTTGCAGGGCGGTCGGCGTTGCAGTGGAGGAAAATGGGAACGAATAGTGTCCGTAGGAGAGAGAGGGCTAAAATTTTCTTCCCGGACCAGACGGCCAACCGAGGAAACGAGCAACTGGCTTGCCCAACGAAACCGCCAATGTTCATAACCAAGAAGTGGATTGCGGTAAATAGCAAAGGATGGATGGCTGGATTCACAGGTTTCACGCGGGCTGTGATCGTTGGATAGACCGACTGATGAAGACACTCAGTTGGAGAGCTCCGTTATGATAGTGAAGTGGGCACTCACGAGACTGACTACGAACACGTATGTAATAGAAACCATGAAAAACAAGTTCTTCTTAAAAACCTGATAAACGTGCGCATTGGGGTCTGTCAAGGCATGTCTGCGATGATCTCCAATCAGTTGCGTGCGCTCATCTGAAATTCGGTCTTCCGAGTGCTGATCCGGAGTGCCAGCATCCGACTTATATGAGGGTTGCCTCGTCCACCATGTATAGGCAACCAACGTGATGCAAAGAAAACCGGCGGAAACCCCAAAGAAAATTCCCGCGGCTGTCTCTTCCGCGCGGTCGTCTTGTCCGCTGAATCTCGTTCTCACTGCCGAGGCAGAAGTCAGAGTCGAACCCCAAAGCCCAATCACCGAGCTAGCAACCTGTACAAAACCAACCGCAACTCCAATGGTAGCCTGTCCTGATATGACGGGTTGCAGGATTGATGCGCCAAGTAATGCCGCACTGGCATAAACAGCTGTGCAAAGATAACTGCCCGCAACTGCCATTGACGCTGCATTGACAAGAGCAAATGCAAAGAAGGACAAGGGTGAGGTGCGCACGAGGGTGCTGAGACAGAGAGACGTGGTGACGAAGATCATTCCGATGATGGATGCAAATATACGACGAGATGGGGACGACTGCGACATCCCAGAACGTAAGCGTTCATGACTATGATTACCAAACGGAATACGAACCCGTTTTGAGGTAAAAGTGCAGTAAAATTGGCATGCTAATTTGGTGAGTGTGTAGACGCTAGACAGACACGAAGTGAAGGTCGAGTGAAAGGGTGAACCAGTAAGTCGGGACAAGAAAAATGGTGTCGCGTTAAATAGAGCTGAGCAGGGGCCATGGTGAGCACAAAGATTGATGGATCACTCAGTGAACCGTACTACCATTGAAAGGCAGCAAGATCGCGCAGCCCAGAAGAAAAAATATCCACCTAGTTCGAACTGCAGCTGGGATGCACCCGATTGTTGAATAAGACTCAACACCGTCTTCCGAACCAAGGAGACTTGGGTGGGTTTCTTGATCTTCTGAGGATGGAACGGGTTGATACTGGGCAGATGGGTTCATAATCTTGCGTGTAGATCGGAGACGTCACGATACGTGCACACAGAAGAGCTTGTTCGCTACCAAGAATGTCTCTCCAAATTAGGCAGTGGGTGGCCCGGGGTTGAAGCGAAGTGGGACTCATTATTCCCCCTTCACTGGTGTCGAGGCACGAAACAGGACGGGTATGTGTATAGTATTAGTAGGTGGTAATCATATGATGGCTTGAACACCAAAACTACACAATGCCCCAACAGCAAGTCCGGCAATTATAAATGAACCACCTAGTGTTGCAGCGACGTCTACGTCTTCATGGCGCCCCTTCAGCCTTGGATTGTGCTCCACAGATGAAACGGCAAGCAATGCTAGACTTGAGACATAACCGTTTGTGTATCCCATTGTCAGAATCATGATCATAAAAAGGATGTCAGAATTTAGAATCGGAGATGAGGCGCTGGTTGCATGATTGACATTAGAAACAAGGACCAAGGGAATGAACAGCGTCCGCAGGAGAGACATCGCTAAAATCTTCTCCCCGGACCATACAACGAAACGAGGAAATGAACAACTATATCGTCCAAGAAGATCCCCAATGTTGAAGACCAAGAAGTGGACGGCAGTGAACAACATGGGGTGGATGTTCGAATGCACGGGTTGCACGCGAGCTGTAACGGTAGGAGAGACAGACTATTTGAATCAGTCCAGAGAGCAGTTACGCAGACGAAGGGACACGTACGAGAGTAACGACAAATATATATGCAAGAGAGAACATAAAAATCAGGTTTTGTCTAAAGACTCGATAAACATGCCAGGAGTCAAGGACTGTCGAAGGATGTCTGCAGGTATCCGTGATTAGTCGCGTAAGCTCGTCTGGGACAGAAACCCCACTGTGTTGTTCCAAGGGGTTGGTAACCACATGATGGAGCGGCTTCCTCGTAAGCCATGTGTAGGCTGCCAAAGTGGTGCAGAGGAAAACAGTGGAAATGCCAAAGAAAATCCGTGCAGATATTTCTTCTGCCTCCTCATCTCTCTCGGATCTCAGTTGTTCCATCAAGACAGATCCCGGAGATGAACCCCAAAGAGCAATCATCGAGCTGATAACATGTACCATGCTGATTGCTACTCCAACAGCAGCCTGACCTGAGAGTACAACTTGCAAAAATGACGTGCCAAGTAACGCTGCCTGAGCATAGACAGCGGTACCCAGATATGCAGATGCAACCGCCGTGAAGGCTGCTGTTAGAAGGGCGTACGTGAAAAATTCTGATGGAGTTGCTCGAACAAATGTGCTCAGGCAAAGAGATGCGACAAGGAATATCATTGCAGCGATGGATGCAAAGATGCGGCGAGATGGTGATGACTACAAAATCCAAGAACATCATCAATATCTTGGAATTATCAATATTCAACGGAATCTACAAACCTGTCTTAAAGTAACAGTGCAGTAAAATTGGCACCCTAGTTTGGTCAACATATAGCCACTTGCCCAGTACGAACTAAATGTCGAGTACAATGGAGAACCAGCCACTTTGGATAGGAAAAATGATGTCGCATTAGCCATAGCTAAATAGAGATGAGAATAGCGAGATAGATAATAAAAAGTTGTGTTACCGTTCCAGGGTAGCAGAATAGCACATCCTAGCAGGAAATATGTCCATCTAGTTTCGGTTTCACCTCGAATGCATTCCCTTGCCGAGTGCAATCCCCCTACATTGACTGGGACATTGGAAGGAGTGGCCTGTTCATCTGTTGATGTCGGAATAGCAGCCTGAGGGTATCTGGCAGAAGGGACTATCATAGTGTAGAAACCAGAATAAATCCAACTCGGAGTCCTCTGTGGCAAGTCGGAAGCTTGAGTGCAACTTCGGCTGCAGTTCGGTCCAGCATTTAGTGGAAATCGCAAGTTTCGTAAGCCGGTGAAAGCTTTCGACACTTAGTTCGAGAAATTTACGCGTGGCGGTGCCTCGCTTACCCGATGTAGCCGAGCCGAAAGCGGCAACCCCCTGAGTCTGGGCAGGGGGGGGGGGGTGGGGGGT
>JBBPTB010000111.1:0-40008 GCA_038093875.1 Boletus tylopilopsis | reverse complement strand
CCAAGAGGATGACAATTCGTAGGTTACAGGTTTGATATCCGCTTGCACTCGCTACAAGGTAAAGGTAAATGGTTTGTCAAAAGTACTGCTGGAGCTCAGAATCAGCGGTCTATCAAGAACTTCCCCGAACCGCTACTTACGTACTAATAGTCTACAATGACATTCTGCCAAGACCGAGAGAGAACGGCGTCGCAGCGTATGAATGAACTTCGGCTTTAAACGTCAGCGTGCGTTGTTGCGGTTGTAATCGAGCGGAGCTTTCTGCCAAGTCGAGGTCGCTGAAGAGGTTGGTCCCGTCGGGCTGGATTCAAACTCCGGTCTGCGTTCCAACGTTCACTTCGACTGGCAGACACCCTATCATCGATACATCGCATTGTTAGGCCACTCGACGAGGAGTCTCGGAGACAGCCAAAGTCATATTATCCGTTCTTAAACTTGAAACATCCCAGATCAGAGATCGAAACCCCGAGAAGAAGAAACGCAAACCCGCCACACGACCGCCAAGATCAGAAAAACGCGCCTTGGTACCCCGGAGCCGCTTTGCACAGGCCTGCTTGTAAATGGAGATGTGGCGAACGAACCGCCCTCGTAAGCACTTACCTTACAGTAACAAAGTCTATCCGCTACAAGTATTGTGCCGACGTTCGTCACACTCTGACGTATTGACAACCATCGTGCATCACTGAGTAATACACCCTGACATGGCATGGTAATGCCAAGGGCTGATACCCCCTCGTAACACCTGGCTCGCACTGGAAATGCAAAACCTTGTCTGCAACTTGCATCATCGAAATGACTGCGACTGCTATGCAATCAGAAAATAACTTTATCCCCTCGGTTCCCATCCAAACCACAAAAAGTTAATTGTCCAGAAGTACATCGTGTCCATTCTTGTCTGTTTTCTCGATTACGCTTCAAGTATTTCACTACAGAGACAGTCAGAAAAGTCAATGATACTTGGTGTAAAAAAAAGGAAACGAAAAAAGCAAGTCCAAACGAAAGGGAAAAATTGTCATCGAGACCGACATCTCCAGGCGTCAACGAAAAAAAAAAAAGAAAGTTTATGGCACGACATATAAAAATATAGACTAGCGTAACGATTAACAGATCTTCAAGGTTAGCAGTTGTCCGTAATAGAAAAGTCCGTTTCTAGAGTCCAAGTAGCGTCTGAGCCGGGAGTGTCCAAAGAGCGTCCTTTTTGTACGTGTTGACCGTAACGAACGTGATAATAATGTACAGGACGGTCGAAGAAGTCCTTGCTTGAATTAGTGCCATCTACAAGGAAAGCGTTCTCAACGTCCGGGAGAGAAAAACAAACACTCCAGCAGAACGTTCAATGCTGTCCATGCGGATAAACGGGGATTCGACAAGCAGTTTGATTAAATATGCCCTCCATTCTTGCAGGGGCAATGACATTAAGCGGTGATCGTTGGCCGGACTATAGTCCCGACAGTCTTTTTTGTACTTTGGCCACCGAGTACCCAAGTAATGGATACCTTGATCCAAGGCTGGTCATGGCATACAGGAGCGCACCAATTTCATTGCGAACCTCGGAGCTGTTGACGATTGGCCAAGATGTTTCAATCAGGTTCAACTCGCGAATCAATGCATCCATGGCGGACGTCCAACAAGGCTGTGATGAGGACGATCAAACATGCATCAGAGAGGAGAAGCGGTGATAAGCTTACGCCAAGGATTGGATCCAGGAATTCGTAGTCCGCTTCGGCAATGTTTTTGGTAATGGAGACACAGCACCGCGCCGCTCGGAGACATTTGTCGTACGCAACGGGATCTTCGTGGCCGAAAGGATAGTACAGATGAATTATGGCAGCATGGGCAAGAGTGTGCACTGCGATGTATGCGTGCTTATCGTCGGGCATGGTGGGATCTAGCTGGTGAGAGGGGATGAGTGTCGAGAGGAAGCACGCAATCGTATGTTCCAAGTTTTGGAAGTCGTCCATAAATGCACTTGAGAGCGTTAATGCTGCATAATCATCAGAGGAATGCAGATAGCCTGCAGGGTCAAGCCGCCTACGCTGATCCCAATTTGATGCCAGGTGACGAGCATGGTAAAAGAGAGCAGATGCCTTTACTCTCAGAACCATCGGCGAGAAGCAGCCTCCAAGATTCGGAAGTCGTCCGTCAAAAAAGGTCCGGATGGTCGAAAAGGAACGGAAATCGTCGATTTGGCCCTGCATATGTATCGTCATGAGTAATCGAAGTTGGCATGACCTAGAATGAACTTACTGATTCATATTCTTCCATGGCTTGTGGCCAGGGCATAAGGATGGACAAGGATCCCTCGCGTCCGTCTGGTATGGTGGCAGGTTTCTGAAGGACTGCAGACCAACATCGATCGAGAACGAAGACCTGCCAGAAGGTCAATATTCTCTCGCCCTGTTCGACGGTATCCTTGGCGGGCTCGAGCTGCAGAGGTGCCATCACCCCAGTGGACTCGAACACCGAGCGATTCATTATCGCCCCATGAAGGCCACACTGCATAGTCAATGACGCCGCGGCGGCTGCATGGTAGCTACCCTCCAAGGCCCGGCCATTAGACAGGAAGTAAAGGGACAGAAGGCAAGAGGCTTGAATGACGTCGAGTACCCGATTATTGTACTGAAGTGCGTCGCTCAGCGCTTCGAGGGAATGATTGAGGTAGTGAGATTCGTGCTCGCTGAGTGGTCCTGGTCTTGAAAGATAACATGCCCAAAGGAAAATGGCGTTTGTGAGGCAAGGATGATGCTGTTCGGAGAGAGGTCGCATGAAAGAGTCCCGTAAGCGGCCCATGTGGAGACCAAGTAGGCATTGCTGCCGATGTTGTGAGAAGATGTCAACCCTGCGAATGTTCGTGAGAAAAATGACGGGAAAAAGATAAGATGGATGTACAGCATCAGGGCTAAATCCACCGTTGGCTGCTGCTTCTCGATATGAAAGGCATCACTGAAAGGTGTTGGGGACGGGGAAGGTACGCCTTGAATCCAAGTGTGCTGAGGCGAGCCAGTGGCTGAGAGAGATGTTTAGCCAAGGCACCATGACTAGTGTGGCATAGCATACCAGAGGGCGGGAGAGGCGAATGAGGCGCGGAAAAACCTGTGCTTCCAGGAGAGCCCACTAACGACGAGGACGAGCTCTCGGACCGGCGGTGAAAGTGAGGGTCGTGTAGTGTCACGGAAGGAGAGGTGTACTCGGGATCCTCGAGCTCCCTTATGCGCTGCTCGAGACGTTCGATGTTCTCGCGCAACAACTGAGTCCTCGTCTTGCCCTTGCCATCATCGTACTGACACGTCTCTGGCTTCTTTGCACGAACGCACTGTTGACAAGAGGGCTTGACGCCATCACATCTCTATTATGGGCGTAAGAGAAAAGGCTGTGAAATGAGATGGAGCAGGCTGACCATTTTTCGTTTTCTGGACAGAGGGTGTTTGAGCATGGCCCCAGCGTAACAGGGAGAGACTGAAAATACCTGCAGCGGAGACATGCCTTCCCTCGCTGTAGGGTAGGAGGGGGTGTGACGGGCAATTTACTGGCCATTATGGGAACGAAACTAAATATACACGAAGGAGAGGGAAACTGGAGGACTGCGATCAGCCAAGAGGATGGATGGAGGTGTGGAAGAGAGAACGAACCGAATTACCGCGCGCGAGAGGATGGGGACTCAACAAAGACGAAGGATGGCGAGAGCTTGTGCGACAGGGATAGGCATGAAGTGAGACAGTCTGGACAAGTAATTTGAATGTCTGCACGATCAGGAATAATTTACTGGGAACATGGAGGCTGAGCGTGTTCAAATACTTATGGGAGAGGCCGGAGCAAGGTGCCGTTGTTCAAGGGATATGGACCTGATCAGACAAGCAAGACACGCGGCGGGTCCAATTCAGGCCAAGGATTTAACCGGCGAATAAGTTCAGATCCAAGCAACAAACTACTTATCGCGACTACTTCCAAGGAACCGGCTCACGTTCATCAAGTAAACCGTGACAGGGTACCAAACAACTCCGTCGGCGACGCCCTAACAGCGACTTGTTTTGAGTTTCATTTTAGATCGTCTTGTCGACCAATTCGTACCATCCATGTCCCCCTCTCACACCGGCCTTTCCTTGCCGTCCAACGCACATGAACGGCAGCCGGTCCGCTGACGTATTCGTGGTCTGGCGGAGACTTCCGCGCCTCTCCTAGTCAGGTTGACCCTTTCACAATTCAAGCTCGCTACCATCACGTGCCCATATAAGGAACTTGGATGTCCCGAATGATTCTTATCGATCCACCATCTCCTACAGCTAGTAGTACACAAAAGTACGTACACTCCATTCAGTCCCGTGGACTTGAAATGCAAATTGCTGTGCTCACTTGTTACAATTCGCACGTTCGGTCAAACACCGAACCCAGATCCAAGTCTTGGTCCACTATACCTACGTTGACCATTCCATCCGTTCTAGGTACTTTACCTGCCGCATCCCCAACTCCGCCAAATAGTATAGGCGCCGCCCCAGCTCTGATGTCAATATATGCCACTGATGTGACAACCCGCTTTTATCAAGTGACCCCAATTGCTGTGCTCCGTCGGTTTATCCATTGATCATAAGGTACGCCTTCACAAACAGCTCAATGCCGAGAACTGCCGGAATTTAGATAGCAACGTCCTGAGAGCCTCGGCCCTAAAAGTTGGTCAACTTATAGCTTACTGGAAACAACATACTACCAAAGTACACAACTCGGTCATCACGACCATTCTTTGAATGGACGAAGCAGTGCATTCAAGTTACTCCCTTGTGTCCGACGACCGCGTCAGATTTCAACACACCTACGTAATCTTTTTGACACCCCCAGATTCATTTTTACTCAGGTTTGTGAAATTTAGGCAATGATGATCAATCCATGACCTCACTAACCAGTAATCGATGGGTTCTAACAGCTTATTTGCAGGTTCATACGAGGCATCGATATCTTCACGCGGACCAAAGTTCCAGCGTCGAGAGCTGATGGACCTGTTCCAGGTGCGTTAATAGTCGCAGTCAACAATAGCTTCTCAGTGCCTGAAGTATCACCGCCGATAACGACCTCATTGTCAGATCTCCCAACTCATTAATGGAACCAAGTTGAGACTTCCATTCTCTCTCGTCAGTGAATCGGTTTTTTTGGCTGGGTGTTGTCTGTTCTCTCCGATGACTTGGGTTTCTTTTTGTGCTTGTCAGCAGGTGTTGCCCAAAATTTCGCTGGCACCTCGGCTTTCCACGCAGTAATTCTCATGACCAGATTGTTATCAAATTCTAAGTGCGCCTGGACCCAACACACCATTGCTTCCTCGGTAGAACTTTCAGTTCCCATCAGGAACGAGCTGAATGACACCCAGCGATGTTCCTAAGAACGCCCTTCCGTTGCAAAATCCAAGGTGGGCACAATGGTCAATGCCATTTCAAGCCTCAAGTGTATCTATATTTCCGATGCGCAAGGATGTCTTAGCAATCTACCACTTCATCGCCGTCACGAGCGATGCTCCCATCTTCCGCTCACTCCTGATATCAAACATGGAACCTCCCCGTGCACAGTAGGTTTGTTGCTGCACGCCCTTACCCATGCTTTCTCTTCGATTGAAGAATAGCCGATGTCGGATGATGCGGTATTTCAGTCAACCTTGGTCAGAATTAAGTCCCGCCGGCCTGATAATATATGACCCGTCACTGGAAGACCAACACTTTATTGTCCGGATGAGAGACGTATTGGTATGTCTCCGTGCTTCTAATTAGAATATCCCCACACTAGCGTGGTATCTCAGGGACGTTCAACCACTTTCACACATGTGCTCGGTTCCGAGAAAAAGATCTGGAAAACTGCTTGTCTGTCCGTTTCCAATCACTCTACTTCAAGCGGGTTCTAGCACAGCAAGCCAGCACTGTCGTCAGGACTCTACCCGACAGCAAACAGAGATAGGTCTCTCATGTCTGATGGGTGTCTATTTTAACTACTGAGGTTCCGGAAGCACGACTTCCACACAGCCTGCTCGAATGTACAGTCCGCAGAACTCGAGAGCTTCACATTCACATAACCTCCAGAGCGGATGCCCGCTCTATATGCGCGTAATTTTTCCCTTGACTTCGATCATGTTGTTTCATCCAGGCAAGCCTATCATACCACCTAAGCATGGCAACCTTCTCACATCTTGGCGCACATTACCCCGCTTTATTTGCATGACACGCGTCGTTCAAGTTTCAGTGAATGTTGCGATAAGAATGTGAGTAATAGTCCGTTGCAGCATATGATCCAAGATCACTCTGAACAGCCTCTCGTGACTAAGCATGAGATGTACAGATGATAGAATCAAATTGTTCCCCGGACCTTGTGCAACGGAAACACGCTTGCTTATTTTAAGTAAATGAATGCTCTCCGCGTGTCTTTTCCGCGTTTTGATGTGCGACTTCGTCGGCCCACTTTTGATCGGGCTGAGAATGAGGCTGCGTTACTACACCCACCGATTGGAATTGGTATCGATGGTATGGCGGTCGATGGTATCATGGTTCAGCGGTGTTCCGGATACTTGTTACAAGAACAAGTTTGGGCAACGCCAACCAGACGTTCTGTATTCACGCATGTAATCAATCTCCGGGTCTTCACGCAAAAATTCACGTGGGCGAAGTGCAACCACTGGCCTAGGACACGCTATGTGCAGTATAACATGTGGTTCAATTCTTCGTTGGTTACATAAAGGAGCCAACTCCAAATGCGGGCTCCATGTACCGCGTCCTTGGCGTTTCAGACTCGCGTGGGCAGATGGTACGATGGGTTACAGAGTCTCGCTGTTGGACACGCCTGAATCCCAATTCAACGGCGCACGTCCGAGATCTAGCGCAAGTCATTTTCATTACAGATTCCGCGGGCCCCAGCCGGGGTTTAACTCGTGACACATACCCTCGTAGCCAAGATACTCATCGCGATGTGACCCTCAGGCATAACTTTAGCTCCCTCGGTTCACAGGCTCGACTCCGTTTCTGATGCAGTCTGACTTGCAGACCATGACGTTTTGATAATTGATAATGAAAAAGGCCCTTTTTTATATATTCCATTTGATGCAGTGACACCATTTTGATTTTGGACCTAAACGACGACGATGGGCTGTGGGGCCGCCGAGCATATTATCAGGGCGTATCCGATCTCACCTGTCAGACCGAGAGAGCCCGATCACGGTTCTGGACAAGTTGACCCTTCTGGCGAGTGTACAGGCGACCGCCGTGTACCTCGTCCGACATCAAGAAGGCAGAGTATACAACATACTTGCATTACCGCATGCAGCGGCGGCGGCTGATTATCTCGGCAATCGACAACGCTCGCCAAGGGTACTACGGGAAGACGCATCTCGAAGTTTGAGGGGGGCATAGAAGTATGGGGTGGAGCCGGTCGACTGGGTCATGCCGCATCCAGTCTTTTGCATCTTGTGCGAGCGCCTGATAATGCGCCTGCAGCGTTTTTTTTTTTTGGAAATTTGATTTGGCAAAAGATTCTTTGATAACCCGACATCTCGTGGGGGGGGACGAAGCACTGCCATTGGGTCTAAGCGATATGAGAAGGCAAGCATGTGTGAGCACTAAGTCCCACCTCCAACTCTATTTGGTACCTGGACTTACTCAGGGTGGAACCTTTGCCGCGCATCAGCCACTGACAGTCAGGGATGAACAAGACGCGGACAGAAGCACGAGGCGAGCACATTCCTTTCTGGGTCATACGCAGCACATTATGCCATTCGTCAAGAAGGCGACGCGTCCCGTCATGTTCGCCGCTCAATACCCCCCTCTCCCTCCCATCACTGCCCCCGCGCGCAGGCTTGTCAATGCGCTGGATGATGGTGGACGCCATCTGCGAGTGCGCGTGACTTGCGATCGGAGATCCATGAGTCAGACGGAGTTTAGAAGCACTTGCAAGGACATTCAGTTGGGCAAATTCATCATTCCAGTGCGAAGAGGTGCGCCACATACGTCCCGGTGGTTCGGTCGAGGGGTGGGTCCTACCTGCCGAATTTGCAGCACCGGCGAATAAAGCCTTCAACAGGCTGACACGGCAAAAAGGAGCGACACACAGGGGAACTAACTGCCAAATTTACGATCAACAGATCGGAGTCGCCGCATCCTAGTATTTTTATTTTTACATGCATGCTGCATCAGTTCCTCATCACCCAGAAATTGCAAGGAAGGTTTGACATGTTCCTCTTGGTCTAATGACACTCGCAGTGGAGTAATATATCGCGGTGTTCGGAGATGCCTGACTACTCGCCACCCTCAGCTGATACACATGTCCACCCCGCGAACCGGATGACATGACATGTGAATTATTCACTGTCCAAACTGCACCGCTCAGCAACAACTCCCGATCAATTGAAACAATGCATGTGGTCTCAGCCGAATTGACTCCAACGGTGGCGAGGTCATCGCTCTCACGAACCACAGAGCTATCTACAAGGTTCACCTGCTTGCAGCGAAACTGCGTCGTGACCATCATCGTTCAAACTTACGATAAGGTGAGTGTTTGTGGAAGCCGTTCATGATGGTGGGTGCGGTTACAGGCTTCCGTAACGTTGTTGTGAGATTCTGTGATCTCTAGGTTATCGAGTCAAAAAAGGCGGTCGTTTTGAACATGTGGTTCACTCAGCTGCAGGCTGAGCCTACAGCCTGGAGTCCACTCAAATCTTGCCCCGAGTAGCACTTTCTCGAATCCGATCTCGCATCTCGCTAGTGACGTCACTACACCTCGCTGTCATCTCGTATCCAGCGTGCTTTGACTGTTTGCATGTGGGTTTTTCAATATCAACACACAACTCGGAAACGACATCACTATCTATACAGGAATATCCAGTTGCGGCCTTGTCCCTTTTTGACAGACCGCAACTATCTCCCTTTTGCGTCCTTACCCAGTTCTCTCATGGTTGCCTCAGAATTACCCCGTCATTCTCCCGAATTACGCCAACCGTAGCGCGAGTGCTGTCTCTCCTGAAATCATACCATACCAATCTCCTACCGAGACTGCAACTGCCAACTGATTCTCGTGTTCGAAGACGAGAAGGGGGTGGAGAGCCGCCTCGTGGGCGGATCATAGGTCGCCTTGGTGGACGACGAGAAGGACGTAGACGCGCTGCGCACCATTGACGACCAGCCATTTACCCACGTCGTGCAGGTCAGTTATGCAACGTAGGACCACTGCTATGGCTCGAGCGACCCGCTGGCGCGGTGCAACCGGCAGAGAGAAGAAACTCCGCAGATACGTCCCGGTGCAACGCTCGGATGAACAAAGCGATTCTGTGGAACGAGACGACAAAGTGTACGTCGCGCTGCTGGTCGTGCGGTGGACGTCTCGTCAATTCTTCTGTTTTCTCGCGTTTCTGGAGGATACCTCACTCGACAATTGTCATTTCGATGGAGTGTGGGATACATTCGCTCTTGGGAAGTGCTTCATGTGGTATTCTAGAACTAATCGCCAGGTGCAGTTAGTCGGATTAAAGTCGAGAACAAGATAGTGAACGTCTTTTGTACTATGGCGATGGCAATGAAGCGTCATGGGCGGTCGCGATAATGCAAATACAATCCATTTCAACGGCGCATGATTACAAGAAAACTCATTGGCAGTAACTAGCACTTCACCCCACGAGCGCCTCTCATACCTGTTGTAAACCACTTGACCAAAACGGGTGCACCGGCCCATCGGCAGATTCAAGATTGACACCGTGGAGTACATATGCCGTGATCGCACAGTCGGTTTATTGTCACTTGATGCTCAATCTTTTCATACTTCACGGCGGAATCTAAGAGAATTGCGTGTTTTACCACTTCGCTATAGCAATCTGGGAGTAGTTGGTGCTTCTCAAGAATATAGATGTAGTGTGGAGGTGTGCGGAGCATCCGCGAGCTGGGAACTGAGCTCGATTTCGTATAGGTATCTCCTGATTGACGTGAATCTCACTACAGCATGTGCCACGGGTTCCGACAGACGCACTTGAGATAGTCCACCTGCGCCGCGGAGAAAGAGTCGAGCATAAATTGTCAACGATCTCCTTGACAACAAAGATCTGTGCAAGAAGCTGAGACCGTGGGATGGTTTTGTTGAGACTCTAAAGGTCTATCTCTTCTGCCATTCCCGACTTTCTCGAGGATTTCAGTGTCAAAGAAATTGCTTGTGGGCTTCAAGCTAAATGAACTGACCCCATTGGTTCGTGCGCAAAGCCGTGAGGAGAAGAACAACGTGCGGAGACTGTAAGGAGGGCGGCATTCGCTACTGTCAAGGACCGGGTCGGCGCTGCGATCGAGATGCCCCAGGGCATGCGTCGAGGCGATGAAATTTGAATGCGACCTTTGTGGAATGGGTCTAGAACTGTTGTCATCAGAGAGCAGGTGAGAACTTGATAGGAGCTCGGATGAGAATATCGGCAAGGAGGTGGCCATTCTGACTGTCGCAGATCCGGAGCGATTTTCGGTTCCGTGTTGGAGTGAGAGGAGATCTCTGCTGGGTGGTTATGTGACCAGATATGACCGCGGTCGTTGAACGTTGATGTTTCAAAGTACCAAAGTTTCTTCCGCCAGCCGAAAGAGACCATACCGTAGGCGGGACAGGACAGGCCCTCCGAACCGGTAACAATCGTCATCCGGTGTGAAGAAACCTGTTTTTTCAGGACCTTGGCTCTGGCTCCGTGCGTTTCATCATGCAACATAGCGATGCCAAGAACACAATCTCCCGTGTATATCGAGGGCGCGCACTTCTGGGCCGTCCTGAGACCGCCGACGCCGAACCTTGCCTTCTCGCTCTCCTTCATTATCTACCCCATCTTGGGAGAATGGAACCGAGTGTATGGATTCGTTGCTGCCCGCAATTATCGTTTTTCTTCCGTTATGATCCACCATCAACGATAGAGATAGTTTACAATTGATTCTTCGGACTCGTAATCAGTCGAAGTATCCTGCAAATGAATGTACCAAGTTTTGCGGTCGATGTGCGGGTACCTGCGCGACCTCGTGTTATTTCTTGCCTTACACGTACAGTTCTGATATACGTGGCGGGAGCGTTGTTTCTACGCCCTACAATGTTACCTGCACTGATGGAAGTGGCCATTCTGAACATTTGCTGGGAATCCTATCCTTGAAAGAGTGAAGTTACTAGTACGTCAGACTGAGCTCAATGACAACGATTCAATGACCTTGGCACAACTTGGATGTTTGGAGGAATTCGCGATCAAATTACTACAGTCTTCAGCGTTCATACTGGAGATGAATGAGCGAGGTGGGCGGAGTCGACACTCGGGAGCGAGGAAGGAAGTTCAACACGTCGGAGTCTTCCGGACAGACCACATCAATGGCGGCATTGAGCAGCCTTCTCACAACAGCTTCATGTCAACATGCACCAGGCGTTGCGACTCGCTGAAATATTCGAGGTTGTATGCAGTTTCGCAGACCAGAGTACCTTGGCGCGTCTTGCACGAACCTGTCACAGTTTCGAAGACCCTTCGGTGGACGCCTTGTGGCGCGAACTCACTGATTCGGCGGAAATCAGCCTAAGTCGACTGATAGTGGCGACTGGCGCCGTACCTTTGCTGGATGACAATATTGTAAGCCGGGACCCTTTCGTTTTCTGAAAGTATGATGGTTGAACCTGAGCGATGGATGGTAGATGACCCATCAACTTTGTCCTACGTACGATCACTGGGTAAGAATGTGGAGGTACACGTCCCGCGTCGTTCTTATCAAGTTCAACGGAAGGGTTGATTTCCGAATATACGAATCCGCGGCCCTCCATTCGTTACACTGGGTCCTGTCGTCCCCACCACCACTGGCAATGTTTCCAAAGTTGAAAAAAATCTGTATCACCGGCCTCCCCACTCATATTCTCAACCTCCCACTGTTGCGCTACGTGAACGGGCCATCTGTAACCCATGTCCACTGGACAATTGATTCCAATCGATGGGGGTGGATGTCCGACATAGCAGCTTATCTATCCTCGTCGTATCCAAATGCACGTATTGTCCAATTGATTGTGCATGGCAACCTTCAAACCCCTTCAGGGATAATTCACAGCCTCTCCCAAGCTATATGTAGCTGGCGGAACTTGGTCCACGGATCGTTCACTGTCCTAGACGCCCGCGCGTATGAACATCTTTGTCGACTCGAGACTCTCACTTCACTTCACATTGACCTTTCCGGGCATGGCAACTATGCACGCCTTCAAGAGGTTCGACTTCCTCCTGTTCCCTTCCCTGCTCTCATATCCATTCATCTCAACACATCCACAATTACTGACTTGGTACAATGGATCGCTCGACATAATCAATTCCCCCTTGTATCCAGATTAGTCTTCGACATAAGGATGGATTCGCGATCATTGCTCGGACCACAAGACCTCTGCAGCTCAGTAGCCTCTCACTTTCGTTGCCAATCTCTTCGGAGTATTTGTATTTATCACCCTTCCTATCCCCCACCCATCATCCACTTGAACGATATCCGACCATTATTATCCTTTAACTGTCTCCGTGCAGTGTACCTCTCTGGCTTTTGCACCCCATCTATTGACGACGACGCGTTGGAAACACTCGCATCTTCTTGGCCCTTCATTGAACAGTTGGCTCTCCATCATTCACTTCCGACCAACGGGTGCCACATAAAGATCCCCACTTTCAAGGGTCTGTTCAAGCTCGTCGAACACTGCCCTTGCCTACGGAACATCTCCATCTTGATCGACACTCGAGATTCGGCGTGGGTAGATCTCCAGAAACCCTGTGGTGGTACTTGCCCCTTCGTCGTTTCTGAACTTATCTTGGCAAATTCCCCCATTGCTGATGCCGAGCGAGTCGCATTGATCCTGAAAGCAATCTTTCCCTCCCTCGAACAGCTAAATTTGGAGACGTTTGTCCCTGAGGGGTTATCACCCCTGTGGAACGAAGTCAATACTCGTCTCGCCAAACTACGGAACGCAGGAAAAACGCAAACGTGACCACAATATTCAATCCAATGAATTGTACTCAAGTTCACGTCTTGTTGCTGTAATCTTATTCTGTGTCAATGACGCTTTGCAAGGGTACGAAATTATGGGTGTTCATGGAACACGTACAATAAATTGGTTGTATGGTAATGCCTCTAGTCTACGAAAAGAAATAATGTATCTACTGAATGGTTATGCGCTGTGCTTGTTCCTCGGGATTCGATTTCGGGAACGTCACGGTCAAGACACCATTCTCCATCTTCGCCTTTACATCATCGGGCTAAGTCTTTGGTCAACGAGTGAAGTTCGAAGTGGTATCGAGGCGCCTACCTTGGTCCCGAAAGGGAGCTGCAATGTCCTGGAGAACTTTCCATGGCTACGTTCCCGGACTGAATATCCGCCTTGGTCATGAGAGCGAGATTCCGTAGCCTCCCCAGCAACCGTGAGACGGTCCTTGTGAACATCGATGGTGATGTCCTCCGGCTTCAAGCCGGGTAGTTCAAACGTGGCTGTCACGGTGTTGGTTTCCTCCGATTTGTGGACATCCATCCTGTTCGAGAGTGAGCTATCAATACAAATACACAACTGAAGGATAGCATCTTTACCTGGGACGGAAGAAGCTACCACGGCGGTTGTCGGTGGAAGCAGATGGTTGGAAACAGGCCGCGAGCGCGTCGTCAGAGAGACGGTCGAACTCGGTGAGCGGGTAGTAGAAACGCAAGAGCGACATGGTTGATATAATGTGATCGGGAGTGTTGGTTGAAGCTTGCAAGTTGGGTGGCTGCTGAGTGTTGTTCTTAGCGAGTTCTCCCTCACACGAGCAGCTTTTATAGGCCAGTTGTGCGTAAAGAACTAGAATTAGGAGGACATGTCGCGAACGGACGTGGATTCTCTAATACTTTCGCGAGCCTTCGGCGAATTTCGAGCAAGTTCCCACACAGTTGAGTTCCTCTTTTGGATATGAATTATATTGACATTTATTTGTCAATTGACAGGAAAGGAAAGACGGTTCTGGCAAAGCGGAACGAAGCGAGTTGAGCAGAGAACCATAAGGTCGTACTTTGCATACATACAGTGCGACTTGACAACCATGGCCAAATCCCTTGCGAAAAAATTTAAGGCCAAGAGGGCGGGACCAGGGGAACAAATATCAAGGAAAGACATCCGTTATCAAAGATGGTCGTGGATCAGCTTCCGATATCTATGATATTGAGTACAGAGTTGGACGAGCCTAGGAGCTGCGCACTGGGGCCCGTGATCTGAGATGCTAGAATAACAGGCAGGAACTTCGTACCGAAGTGCATGGAGAACCCAATTATGCGAACAACAAAAAGATAATTGAAAATCAAAGAAGGATTTAAAATAGGAGCACTAGGCGTATATCAGAGAACGCTAATCATATGTGGATGTCAGGACACTCTGAATTGCTAGTAAAAATATAGACTTACCAGTATGAAGGTCTTGTCAAGGCACGGATCACCCAAGGGCAAGACGTCGTTACGGCTGCAAGACCAGTGCCTAGTTATAGAGCACAGAACTGATCACACTGTCGATAGCCTTGGGATTAGACTGCTACGTGGTGAAAAAAGGTGCTGCATCCGATGAAGAGAGCATGGATAGGCCAGAGACACGGGACGAGATGCAACCGGGGGTATGATGTTTCTTGATGTAGAAGAATGTCGCCGTTTCCATCCTCGAGTTGTGCGGATCAGTCGTACACCGGCGACTCAATAAGCGAAAGCTGTCATAATATGGGTAGTTGGATTGGGCGAGTAAGTAAATCAGGAATCGACCTTTCAAGAAAGTCGACAAAGCGGACTCAAACCTTGTTGCGGGGTTTGAATAATACTTGCCAAATGATGTCGCGATCACCTTGTTCGACGTCCAAAGCCCTTGTGGACCTCGACATTGTTCAGGGATCGCAGCGCTAATCAGCGACTCAAAAGCCACTCTCCAGTTCACACCAGATGTCCTCGTCAGGCCCATTCCTCTTCCACGGTCCCAGGTCAACATGTATCCGGCGTTGGAACTCGTCGAAATACTCGAGGTTGTATGCAGTTTCGCAGATCAAAGTACGCTTGCACGTCTTGCACGAACCTGTCGTGTTTCCGAGGAGCCTTCGTTAAACAGTCTATGGTATGAGCTCAATCCGGCAGAAATCAACTTAAATCGTCTGACGGAGGCGACAGGTATGGTACCTCAGGTGTACGACAAGAACGTGGGCAGATCCTTTCATTCATTGAACCTATGGTTATCAGGTGGGAGCGACTGATCGTGATAGTAGATGACCTGTCAAATGCCAACGTACGAACACTGGGAGCGGATGCGAAGGTACACGTCCCGCGTTGTTTTGCCGGTTCCACTGGAAATGGATACTTGCTCCCTGATACTGCGGTCATCTATTCGTTACTGTGGGCCGTGTCGTCCCCGCATCCATTAATGTTTCCAAAGTTGAAGGCAACCTGCATCACGGGCCTGCCCACCTATGTTCTTAGCCTCCCGCTGTTGCGCTACGTGAACGGGCCTTCTGTCACCCATATCCGGTGGACGATGGATTCCTATCGATGGGGATGGATGCCCCCGTTAGCATCTTCTCTGGCCTCGTTGTATCTAAATCCACGCAGTGTCAAATTGCTGACACAGCAATGAACATTTCAGGCACCAGCTGGGATAATTCAAACACTCTCCCAAGCTATATGTAGCTGGCGGAACTTGGTTCATGGGTCGTTCACTATTCTAAATGCCCGGGCATATGAACATCTTTCTCGACTCGAGACTCTTATTTCCCTTCATATTGACCTCTCCTGGCATGGTAACTACGCACGCTTTCAAGAAGTTCAACTTCCTCTTGTTCCCTTCCCTGCTCTCACATCCATCCATATCGTAGCATCAATGATCGTTCACTTAGTGCAATGGGTCCTTCGACATGATTCGTTTCCTCTCGTTTCCCATCTGACCTGTGACGTGATCATGGATTCGCAATCACCGCTCGAACTACATGGCCTCTGCAACTCAATATCCACCCGTTTTCGCTGCCAATCTCTCTGGATGATTTCTCTATATCATGGTCGCAGTCTCTTCTTCCTGAAGCCTATCGTTCACTTGAATGCTATTCGACCAATATTCTCATTTCATTGTCTCCGTTCGGTGAACCTCTCTAGATTTTGCACGCTCTCTATGGATGACGAGACATTAGATTCTCTCGCGTCCTCTTCAATCACTCTCTTCCGATCACCAAGCGCTTCATAGACATACCCACTTTCAAAGGTGTATTCAAGCTCGTCGAGCATTGTCCATGCCTGCGGGAGCTCGCCATCGTAATCGACACGAGAGATACGGCGTGGGTAGATCTCCAGAATCCCTGTGGTAGAACTTGCCCTTCGATGGTTTCCCAGTTGATTTTAGGAAACTCGCTCTGACGATGCCGAGCGTCGCGTTGATCCTGGAGGTAATATTTCCATCCCTCGAACAGCTCAACATGAATGTATTCACCCTGGAGAGAATATCACCTTTGTGGAACGAAGTGGACGCTCATCTTGCCAATTTATCCACTGCTAGGAAAGGGGCGAGGAAAACGCACATGTTCACAACTGTTCGAGTTGGACTAAGTAATATTAATGTGCCATGATACTTTACAGAGTGTTACTACGCTGTACATTTGGAACTTATACAGTAAATTGGACGCATGGCGAACTGCGAGAAGTAACGAAGAAATGGAACTACTGAATGGTAATGCGATGGGCTTGCTGCTCGGGGTTCGATTTCGGGAACGTCACTGACAAGACTCCATGCTCCATCTTCGCCTTTACATCATCGGGCTAGGCGTTTGGTCAGCGAGCGAGATTCAAAAAACTATCGAGGCGCCTACCTTGGTCCCGAAAGGGAGCTGTAATGTCCTGGAGAACTTGCCATGGCTACGTTCCTTGACTGAATATCCACCCTCTTCATGAGAGTTGGATTCCGTAACCTCTCCGGCAATCGTGAGATGGTTCTTGTGGACATCGATGGTGATGTCCTCCGACTTTAAGCCGGGCAGTTCAAACGTGGCTGTCACGGTGTTGTTTTCCTCAGATTCGTGAATGTCCATCCTGTTCGAGACATGTTAGGCATCGACATCAAGCGGAAGGAAAGGCACCTGCATACTTTGGACGGAACAAGGCACCGGAAGCAGATGGGTGGCAACGTGCTGCGAGCGCGTCGTCGAATAGACGATCGAACTCGAGCGGGTAGTAAGTGCGGAAGAGCGACATGGTTGGTACGATGTGTTATTAGCTGTAGCTTTGGAATGTTCTGAAGGTCAGACTTGCTCGCACCGGGCAACTTTTATAGTGAAACGGAAGAGATCCGTGTAAAGAACTAGAATTATCAAGACGCATGAAACCGGAACTTCGATTCTCTAGTACTTTCCTGGGCGTTCCAACAGCCTTCCGTGTTTTTCCGAGCGGGTTCCACCACAGGTAAGTTCCTTTTTTGGATGTAATATTGACGTTTGTTTGTCAATTTACAGAAAAGGTTAGCTAGTTCTAGCTAGTTCTCAATCAACGGAGTGCTTCGTCGAACGACCATTCTGTCAAATACTACGACATAACTTTCCGTTGTCATCATGGTTTCTCAAAATTTGCACCGTCCTCAAGGGTGGGTTTTACGAGTGTACGGCGAATGAACAACAAAAAGACAGAAATTCATGATTCGGCAGGGTTATGGAGGAGCAGAAGACATACATCAAGGAGTGCCTAACTTGCTAAAGGGATAGACTCTCAAATCGACACGAAATCGATGGAGTGACGCGTTGCCTACGCTCAGAACACTCGAATGACACCGTCGAGCAGAAAAATTCAATCGTTACCCCACGTCCATCAGACATCGAGTACTTCCACTTCCACCATGTCCATACTTGTAAGTTGATCATGTCGATGACCTTGGAACAGATTGCTACGCGGCGGCAAAAGGTGTTGTGTTTGATGATGAGGACGTAGATAACATAAGTTATGTTAGGGTATGTCCAAGACCCTCAAACGCTGCCCTCGGCCACAGAATATAATTGACACTCGAGGGCAGATCTTTGAAAACATTGAGGAGGTCATTGTACCCGTTAGATCTCGATATCGATAACGCCCTTCTGGAGAAAGTCAATAGTCACTCCTTCCCCCCACTCACGTTATCCGTCATTGATAACGACATGGCACGACAATGGCGACGGCGGTGACAACCATCGCGGCATCCATCCCACTGAGATCTGCGTCACTGGAGGAAAGCGATATAACATATTCTAAATTACGGCTCGTCCTGCAATCTTGCTCTAATAATGATTCATACTATGAAATACAGTGGTTGTATTGTAAGGTCTTGCGTCCGACCGCGAGAAGGAACGGAGAAATGGATCTATTGAATGGTTATGTGTTGTGCTTGGTGCTCTGGGTTCGATTTCGGGAACGTCACAGTCAAGACACCATTCTCCATCTTCGCCTTGACATCATCAGGCTAAATGTCGAGTCAGCATCCTAAAGTCGAGCGCTCTAATGCATCGTGCAACTTACCTTAGTCGCGAGTGGCAGTCGCAAAGTCCTGGAGAATTTTCCACGGCTACATTCCTGGACCTTGTATCCACCCTCTTCACGGGAGAGAGATTCCGTAACCTCCCCAGCTACCGTGAGACGGTCCTTGTGAACATCGATAATGATGTCCTCCGGCTTTAAGCCGGGCAGCTCAAACGTGGCTGTCACGGTGTTTGTTTCTTCAGATTCGTGAACATCAATCCTATCCGAGATATGTTAGGAGTTGATATAAAACTGAAGGAAAGCATTACATACCTTGGACGGAACAAGCCACCACGGCGATTGTTGGCGGAAGCAGATGGTTGGCAAAAGGCTACGAGCGCGTCGTCTGATAGACGGTCGGACTCTGTGATCGGGTAGTAGAAGCGCAAGAGTGACATAGTTGATACGATATACGAGAGGGGTGTTAGTTGAAGCTTGGAGTGGATGCTGAGTTTCGAAGTGATCTGAGAGAGTGGTCTTCGAACATGACAGCTTTTATAGGGCCCAAGGTTGCTGAGGAGAATTATGAAGACATATCGAGACTGGACCTGGATTCTCTAGTACTTTCCTGAATTTCCTCCGTACTTTTCGAGCAAGTTCCATCACAGGTGAATTCCTTTTTTGGATGCAATTTATATTGATGTCTATTTGTCAATTTATAGAAAAGGAACTGTACTTTGGTAGCTGCTATCCCGAACGACTATTTTACTTTTCAATTTTTATCGACTGATATCTGGGAGCTCGAGCCTTGCCATGTCGCGAGAGAATACAGGGTCAGTGGTAGGCTCGTCGTAGGGACTCCAGAGATAATGTAGCAAATACTGTATTTGTGATTGTTGAATACATTTAATACTCGCAGTGATAAGTAACCTGTGGGCTCAAAGGATTTTGTCAACAGCGGCAATGCGATTCCATAATCCCAAGCAAATAAACTGAAGCTAAAGCACAAATTTCCCATCTTAGAACAAAAACTGCGGCGAAGATCAACATGTCGGATCTGCACGAATAAACCCCGAGTCACTTCATTTCGATTTCTGGGCTAGAGTTAAGTCGATGTTTATCTCACTAAGGAGGTAGAGACCATACCTCTACTCGATCGATATGTGGTCAGGTTCCTGATGCGGCGGATCCTTTGGATAAGTCACAGTCAGTAAACCATTCTCCATTCGTGCCTTGATGTCCTTGGGCTAATTTGCGACTCAGGCTTGAATTTACAAGTAAAATCTTGCTTAACGTACTTTCAGGCCAAGTGGGACAGTCAAGCATTCATTGAATTTTCCATGGGGGAGGTCACGACGGGTGTATATTTGGGACCCCCGTTGAAATTCTTCGTTTACGATCTCGCCAGAAACGGTCAGCTTATTGTGCAACAAGTTGATTATGACGTCCTCGCGCTTCAAGCCGGACAACTCAATGTTCACTGTTACCAGCTTCGAATCTGCGCGTTCATATATATCCATCCTAAACAAAATAAAACGTACGTAGTGACATCCGTGAACGAAATTTTGCCAAACGGGTTGGATGATACACGAACCTTGGGGCGAATAATTTTTGCTTGACTCGGCGGGCAAGCTCTGGCGAATGATCATTAAGAAGTTCCATACTCGATATCCAATCCCCTCCTCCAGCTCGATGGCGCTTCCGAGAACCAGTAGACATATGAATTAGTGCTTCGAGTGGTGGTCTGCGCCAAGATGCTGGTTTTACCAAATAAGTTTGGCGTTGTGTGCCCTTGTTGTGATAAGTCGGTGATGCTACTTCCCGGGTTGCTAACAACCTGTACGCGTGCAAACATCGCTCACAATGGCGTGGCGACCGCGCCGCTGCGTCCGATGACTTCACGGCGTACCCTAACATGACTTCGTGACGTCGTCATGGTTCCTCCGGCTTCAGGACCGATAGCGGTAAAAATCCGTACCTTCCGAACTCTAGTAAGCTAGGGCGTGCTTTCCATGCGTACATTGACTGAACTGCATACGCCATAAAAATTCATGATTTGGATCAAGGAAGAGGTGCTACATGGACTCACCCGACATGAAAAAGGCGACAAATTCCATTTGACGGAGTGACGCACGAATGACGCTGTAGATTTTCGTTCAGACCGGCGGGCAGGAAGATTCAATTGCTACATGCCACATCCGCCAGATCTCGATGACTTCAAGTTCCAGGACATCCATACTTGTCAGCCGATCATGTCGATGACTCTAGGATATGTTGCTACGCGGTGGAAAATACTGCGTTCGATGAGAGACCATGGATAAGAGTTGGATGGGACAGCCGCCAGGACCCATGGAGTGCTAAAGGCGACCGTGATGCAATGACGAGGCACGCAGAGTGAACAAGTCGAATCTAATAGAGAGCCGGCTTTCTAATGTATGTTATCGAATGCCGCAGTGCCGCGGAGCATTGCCGTCTTGATCAGCACTCGGGAGGTGGCATGGGCAGCTCTTTGGAAACCTTGTAGAGGACAGTGTCATTTGAATATCGAGCACGAGATGGTGTCTTTGTAGGGAAAAGTTAATAATCACCTTGTTGAGACTCGCATCGCTGAAGTAAACGCGAGCATGACTACAAACGCTCTAACTTAGGTAGTACGTCTTGTCTCGGTCCTGCATTCTTTTCTCTATGTTCGGGAAGGTCACGAGTTATTGTGTTGTACATCTAGAACGTGTCGAATACATTGGTTGTATTGTAAGCTCTTACGTCCGACCGCGAGAAGTAACGAAGAAATGGATCTACTGGATGGATATGCGTTGCGCTTGTTGCTCAGAGTCCGATTTCGGAAACGTCAGCGTCAAGACACCACTCTCCATCTAGGCCCTGAAGCTAAACGTTAGGTTAGCATCCTAAATGGTGCCAAAATTCACGGTGCGGCCTACCTTGGTCGCGAAGGGTAGCTACAATGTCCTGGAGAACTTGCTGTAACTACGTACCCGAACTGAGCATCCGCCCTCATCACGACAGCGAGATTCCATGGCCTCTCTGGCAGCCGTGAGACGTGAGACGGTCCTTGTGGACATCGAGGGTGATGTCGTCCGGCTTCAAGCCGGGTAATCCAAACGTAGCTGTCACAGTATTTGTTTCCTCGGATTCGTGACTGTCCGAGAGACATGGTAAGCATCGATACAACTGAAGGAAAGCGTCTTCATACATTGGACGGAACAAGCTATCGGCGGCGGTTATCGGCGGAAGCGGTGAATGGAAACGTGTCGCGAGCGCGTCGTTAAATAGACAATCGAACTCGGTGAGCGGGTAGTAGAAGCGTAAGAACGACATGGTTGGTACGATGTGACCGAGTGTTGGCTAGAGCGTCAGAATTCGGAATGTTCTGAGGGTCAGACCGGCTTGCGCATTATAGCGAAAATGGGGTTTTTCTGCACAGAGCGAGGATCGTGGAGACGTATCGCGACCATTGTCCCTCTGCGCTTTGGTGCTTTGGAGCACGTTAAGCGAAATCAGATCCGCTTTTGGATGTGATCGAGATATACTGATATTATTTATTTGTAAAGTTACAGGAAAGGAAAGGAGAATTTGTTGGTCGTCCGAACTCCGAGTCCTCCCTGGTCTGCCGGTGCTTGTCCGGCACGCATAATAAAACAGTACGTGGAATTTCTATTGTGTTACCTATGCTACTTATTCGCGTAGTTCGAGCTTTGGAGGACATGGTCCACCGTGACCTGATGAAGTTGTCGTGTTGTTCGATAGTGGGCAGTCCACACAGCGTGAGTCATGACTCCATATGTACGGACTATGGGCAATATATACCAAGCAATCCGAATGCGGAAATGCATGACCAGAAGGTCTCAAAGACACTCTACGCGTTTGTACAATTTCATTTACTTAACCAAAGTGACAGATGGTCCTCATTTTCGCATCTCGATTCTGAAGCAAAGCCCTTTGAGATGCCGAACAGGTCCACCTGCGCTTTGACGGTCCACAGTCCATATGGGGTCCATCGACTGCGTGTATAAAGGCGAACCTCTGCTACGGCTTTCTCCATCGCACCCGTCCCCTCGATCGTCTGCGATACTCTTCTATACCCATCCTTCTTACACTTGTTGTCTTCCTACCTTCTCGATCACACCCATCATGCCTCAGTTTAAACGCGTCCTCGCCAAAATCCTTCGCATCCACCCCAAATTCCGCAGACAGCTCGGTCAGAATGCCATTGGAACTGGTGCAGCTGATGACGCGGTCACCCCCCAAAAGGCCACCTCGCTGTACGAGCGCGCCCCCTCTCAGCCCGAGTCCACTGTCCAACTCTCCTCCATCGACACGGTCTTCGAGGAGGTTGTCAGTGAAGAGTCGTCGGACGAAGACGAGGGTAAGTGTGTTGACAACGAGGAGTGGCATTATCACTGACTCTTCCTTTGCCATCCAGTGTGCGCGAGCCACCTTGAGGTGGAGGTCCAGATCGTTCCTCCCTCGACCAACACTATTCTCACCAAGGTCGAGGAGATCGAGGATACAAACTCCTCACACGCCTCGAGCGACGAAGAATACAAGGACACCTCCGAGGTCTTCCCATGCGATCTCGCGCGCAAGACCCACCACCAAGAGGTCATCAAGCGCGTCTACGTCGCCCTTTCTGACGATGACCAAGAAATTGCCGCTCTGCGCACGGCTGGTCACGAAAAGTTTACCCACATCGTACGCGTCGCGTTCGACACGACCTCCAACAACATCTTGCCGTCGAGCTGGAAGGTGCAAGACAGCCGCCCCGAGGTCGGGCCATGGGAGTTGCGCCTGACGTGCCCCGCCTTGACGCTCCAGTACAACAGCAACCAGACGGCGTTGAAGCAGAAACAACTTTTGGCTGCGCGCAACTATCTCGCGGACGTTCTCCCAGACAACTGCTCTATGCAGGCATCGCAGCAACACGAGTCTGAGCTTCCCCCCCCCTCGCTGGACGGGGGCAAGAGTGCAAGAATGCTGATCGTCGGTGCTCCCGATCGCCCTGTTGACGTCATGGTTATCCTCGTTTGCTACCTGACGCATTTGGTTGGAGAGAGCGTCGATGACGTTCTGGAAGCATTGCAACGGAAGACGTTCCTCGATGGCGTGTGGAAAGGCAAGGTTCTTGGCATGGATAGCCTTGACATGGCTAACGCGGTGGCCATTCGAAAATAATTTTTGATCCATCAATGTTTCTTCTTCACGGACTCTTTGTGTTTTCTCGGTCATCGACATCATGTTAGATCTGCGCATTTGTAATTTCCCTCCTCACCGGCGACACCTTTTTCTCCTCAGGCTCTTTTCCCGTTGTAGCTAGACTAAGAGTAGTTGTTTTACCTTGCCCGTACCCCACACATCGCGATACCTATATTCTGGAATACAGCAACGAGACATCATATTACATGCACACGTTTCTGGAGCGAGCAAGTGTTCAGTCGGTCTTGCTCTACAACCAATGAACCATGTTATGTAACACGATGCGCGTCTGTGAGTCGCTGGCGCTCAGGATTTGAGAGCGAGACAGCGTCGATGCGTTCTATCGAGTCTAGACTTGTCGGATCGCGTTTCATCCAAGTTCCTATATCCAAGTGCTAGAAGTGACCCCGCCGCTGACTCGGACGACTACTCGTATCATGACCTCGTCGCTGCCACCCCCCGTCATCACGGCGATCCAACGAGTCAAGCGCCAGTGCCAGTACCACCGTGTATTCGACGTATTCCTGGAACAACGTCCAGAGCAGCGTTCTCCTCGGAATCCCCTCGACAGGGCCGCCAAGTCTCAGTGACATGGTATTCAATACACAGATCAGGTCACCCTCGCTGTCCTCGATCGATCGAGAGGCTGCTAATTGGCAATTGGAACAGGTCCACATCATGATGCATACCCACCGCGTCCGAGCCCACGTCTGTCGACCAGAACGTGGTTCAAGCCGTAGGATACCAAACTGGACACTAGCGCTTCTCTCTCGGCGGTCGCATGGCCGACTCGGAGCTAGTAGTACGTCCAAGATCGCTTCGATCGATGAACCTCTGGAATACGTACTACGACGGTGACGGCGCGTAGTAGTACCGTATACTGCGTCTGAGGACAGAGACATAATGAATCGACGCGGTGACACGGGACGACTCGGAGATGGGATGCAAGGAATCTAGCGAACCGATGCCAGAGGCGATGTCGACGATGGTCCAACGTCAAGCGGAATGCCTTGGGGATCGCATCGCTCGCAAGGAAAAGAAAAGAGTTGACATTGTCGACGGCCCGGGCCAAACACGACGCAGTGCGGCGCCGGGTGCAATTCCCCCCTGCCAGCGGACATGAGAGTCTGCCGCGTACCATGACTTACTACTTCCCGGCCACAGCATCCAATATCCCCGATTCACATGCGTGACCTCTAGTCCTCGGTGCCTCAAAGTCGAGCAGGGATGCCTGAGATGGAGCCCATGTATGTCGCCGTTGAATCCCATCCGACCCCGAGCTGTACGGATCTGCCCATGCACCGCCGTCTCCATATCAATATCAACGACCGACGACCCCCCCCTCCCAAGTGGGCGCCGTGTCGACGACCAAAGCTCAACAAGCGAACGCGTTTGGAACTTGGGAGATCCGAGTCGGGCGAGCGGACCGGAAAACGTACTCGTGTGGGCTATGCGTTTGATGATCGTGATTCATTATTATGAATATGATTGAAATGCACAAAGTGACCGTATCTCGACGCGGTTGATGAACTGATGGCGGCGTTCAAGGACGAACTGAATCCCGTGCGGGCTTTTCCGAGGGGTACGATGAACATGGGAGGGAGGGGCTCATTGACGCATCGGCCCGAAGGGACGCTCTCATCCAGTGCTTCGATATCAGAAACGGACCTTTTCTAGAACAAACCCTGCAGGGTGAAATCAATTTTTTTTTACATATAAGTATTCTTACACGCCGAAGGAACGAGGAACGAGGGGAAAAGAAAGTAAAGGAATCATAGGACATGATCAGCATAAAGCATAGGTCGCATACAACGTCACAATGACAGCGGGAAAAAAAAAGAAAAGAGCAAAATAATAATAATCCAAACCGGTACCAATTGTCCATGTCACCACCTCGACGCCCCAACGACGACATACGCCAACCACGGCTCGATCCGCTCGCGCAACACATACCACCCCAGCACGGCAGGCACCCCGAGCACGACCATCGTCAACAAGATCGCCTACGGCGTCGCCGCGTTTGATCAGCATGTCACTCCGAGGACGAGGCATCGTCGTCCACGCTCACCGTCATCAACAAGCCGATCGTATCCGTGAGTCGACCGAGCGTCGCCTCGTGCAGCCCCTCGCAGAAATTGACGTACGCGGTCACGAACCGCAGACGGAGATCGCGCATCGCGAGCGTGCCCTCGGATGGTGTCGGTTCTGTCCGGCCAAGTCTCACTCGTCAACCAAGCCCAACGCCAAAGCCAAAGTCGACACGGCGCATATACGTACCAAAGAGCTTGAGAACGCCTTCCGTCTCCGTGAGCACGCGCAGCGCCAGCGGGGATATATACTCTGGATGCACCGTGTCAAACTTGGCACGTCGACACGGATCGATCGGCTACAAAGCAGGCATCGTTGCCATCAGCAAGTGATCAGAAAACGACCACGACGCGACGCCAACGCACCGCACACCCCCTCAGCCCCCACCTCGCCCGCACCCGCTCGAGCGCCAACCGCCCGTTCCGCTCCACCATGAAATCCCCTACGAGCGCGCTGTGCCGCATCACGAACTCGGTCTCGTCGCATCCTGGTGTCCACCCGAGGTAGACGTGCACGCGCACGTGTCGCGGAGGCGGACTCGCGGGGAGCGTCTTGATGATCTTCCACATGCCGTTGAGGTGCTCTTGGGGCGTCGGGTGGAGCAGTGCGGTGAGCCCGTCGAACGTGAGAGGCATCGTATCAGAGACTCGGACGGGGTGGTTTGGAGAGCGACTGTTGAGGCAATGGTGGAACTTGGGTCATCGTGGACAGTTATGGGGGCCAGTCGAGCCCCGTTGTCGTTTCGAAAGTGTGTTGTATTCGAAAAACAACGTGTTCATGGTAACTGCCAGGTCTGGATGACGATGACCTTGTACTTCGAGTCGGGAACGTTGTAGTAACCAAAAGAGGCAAGTCGTGCAAACCATCATGAGCGTGCAATTGTACTACATGGGTATTGTAAAAAAAATCCAAAGTAAAAACACAACCCCGTAAATAACTAGAGCAGGGGGAAACGAACGACGAACGCATACATAATGTGACAGGGTAGCAGTGAGGTAGCTGTGTCAGAAGGATATGTGAGTGTCAGCGTACAAGGCTATGCGCGTTCGTTATCTATATATATTCCGCGATAAATGTCAGAGGCAGCGCTGGGACGGATCAAAAGAGTGGCAACAGGGTCATAACGTGATCTGTGATTAGAGGGTGGTGACGAATCCAGTCAAGACTGCTGCGGCGAGACAGAGCGACGTCGAGACGGTCAGGCTCGGCGAGGCACCGTTTCCCAGGCCTGTCGAACCAGATGGAATGGGAACGCTGGCAGAAGCTGTGATCGTGACTGGATTCGACCCAGAGGAGTTGCCTGGATACAAGTCATTAATAGATGCACACAACCAGTCAAAGGTAAACTCACTAGGGCCCAGTCCGCTGGCAAGTTGGGCGAATCCAACTGCCGGGGGGTTTGCTTGAAAAACAGTATATACGTTCTTGAGGAAGGTGTCACCAATGATCCACTCCGGGACACCTTCACCGTTCCCGACAGTGCTCCCAATATCAAAGATACCACCACCACACATGTTTTTGCCATTTACAGAGATCGTGCCAACGTTCATATCATCAGGGTCGATAGCCCAGTTGGTACCGCCGAAAGACAAGGAGACGGAAACGGTGGTGTCGCATGCTGTAGAAGTGAAAAAAAAGAAATCCTGTGAGTGATATGAAGCACAGCATAACACGTGTAGATACGCACGGAATGCATACATGCCCTGGAATTGACCAGACAAAGCGACCGAACCAGGGACATTTGACCAGATTTCCTTGACAGCGTTGGACGGCGCGGCGATGAGGGTAGTACCAGTATCGATGGCGGCAAGGCTATTACTACTTGGAATGGAAATGCTTGTCCCTTGTATCGTTATTGCTGTACAAGAACGAGGACGTTAGACAGTGGAGGGATAACAATGAAAGGACCCACATTGGACTTGCTGGAACCAAAATGCGGGGGTAAGGTTGTTGGGCAAGTTGATAAATTCTACGTTTCCAGAGTACAAGCTGGTATTGGTACCTCCGAGAGTAAACGTTCCACCGGGGCCCGTGTCCATTTGGGAGGCAGTGATGAGACGGGCAAGGTAGAAACCAAACACGGGAGAAGACAACTTGTTCTGGTTCGCCAGAACTTGCCAAAATGGCGTTGTCTGTAGGGCTGAAAGGGCATCAAACCCCAGACCCATGATGCCTGAAACTCCGTTACTGAGTAGGCCATCTGTAGTGAGCGTGACGGAAACTGGGTGCAGATGTGAATGACGACAGGCAAGACAAATGGAGTGACGCACGAAGCTCTTGGTCCATGGTGAAACCTGCAAAGGAGACGGTGTCCTGCGAGACAGAACCTTGGACATTACCAGATCCATAAGAAATTTGGAGAGAGGAGGAGCTGTTCTTGTATGAAGATGATTTGGAGGTATCAAAGAGCGGAACGCCGGAGCAAGTGGAACATTGGCTCGTGCCGAACCATAGATCAGACGAACCTGGAGACAGATGAGCAGAGCATTTGGGACGGATCGAGATCGACACTTGCCAGTATCGAGAATCAATTGGAATTGCTGAGGGCTGTCGAAGAGTTGACTGCGCAGCGAGGGAACGAAGTAAAAATAACACATACGGACTGCCAACGTTGACAAAGGCGGAATAACTCGAGTCGTTTCCCTGGTGTGGGGGATGCATGGATGTGGTGCGGGCGGTATCGAGAGGGACGTACCTCGTCGGTGATCGCGGAAGAGGTCGTAGATCGTTTCTTGTTTACGAGCTGATAGTTGTACTTTGCTCTGATGGCGTCCATTACTTTTGGCCAGTTTGCCGAGCGCTGTTCCTGCGAGACGGCGCGTTTGCGAAGTGGTATGTGAATTGGGTCTACATAACGGTTAGGCGCTGCCAGAGCGAGGGGAACGAGGGCAAGTGCGATGAGGGAGAGGGGGAGCATAGTAATTAGTCGAAGGATGTGTAAAACAAAGAGTCTTTTAAAGTAAATCGCTGCGGACCGTGTACATCCCATTCCACGCAGGACTGTCCGGGGTCCATTTCACAGCTTAATGAAGCGATCCAAGGACACAACCGCATCGCCCCACAAAAAAATAAAAGTCCTCGACGTCGAGCACGACGACGACGACGAACATGGCCAACAGTGGACCCGCGTCGAGAAGCGCAAAGCCAAAAAGGCCAGGAAACTCGACGTACGTCTACCCACAACTCTCTCTTGGCCTCGTGATTGACCCTCGTGTCTACTAGGCACTGATGCCACGATTCATGTATGTCAACAACGAGATCATCAAGCGGAAAGACGCCATACAGATCGACGTGAGTGTTGGCTGTCTGGTTTTTTTTTTTTGTTGTACACATCATCGACGCACGCAGGACGTGCGGGATCTCGTCCTACACATCAACGCGGACGTTCCACCGCCCAACTGGGTCAAGATCGAGGTCCGCCTGTTCTCCATGTCTCGTTCACCTCACGCATTCCGCTTAGAACGCACGGTCGATACAAAAAGTCGTCGCACTCTTGATTCCAGGAATACTCCCCGACTTTCTCGCCCTCCCACCACTGCCCACCTCAGCTACAGCCAACCCAAATATTCCGATTGCGGTACCACTCCCAAATGACTCGAAAACACCCCTTTCCTTCATCGCATCCACGTTCAGTCATGCCTGCCCGACACGGGCTCCGGGTGACCAAACTAGAATGTACTCTGTCCTCGGCAGTTTCTTCCAAGGTCCAATCAGCGGCGAAGAGAAAAAGCGACGCATCGAAGCACGTATAGCCTGTATGTACCATCTTTTCCTCCTTCGATTACCACGTAACGTTACTGTAGCAGAACGCGTATTCGAAAAGGATCCGTCGCTGTACTTGCTGTCGTTGCAACACATGATAGAAAACGACTACCCCATACCATCTTACATGGCAGACGTCTTCGAAAAACCAGCGGGTTGGGTGGAGACGCCCCAGGCAGCGCCAGAATCTATCCTGCTCCTCCCACACGACAAGCAACGCTCACGCGTGTACGCCATCGACTGCGAAATGGTGAGCCATGGTGTCGCTTCCATCGAGCTCTACTCATTCGAATGCAGTGCTTGACAGAAGACGGCAAGGAACTTACCCGCGTTTGCATCATCGACTACGAGTCCGGCATCGTCGTATACGATACCCTCGTCAAACCACCGAAACCGGTCGTAGACTACCTCACAAAGTAATGCCTACTTCGTTTCATCTCGATCGACGTTCATTCATTTCTTGTAGATGGTCGGGCATCACCGAAGCATCCCTTGCAACGGCCACCACCACTCTCGCACAGGTTCAGACTCACCTTCTCACCATCCTTGCACCCGTAAACGGACCGACTTCTATCCTCGTCGGTCACTCCCTCGAATCGGATCTGAAAGCGCTGCGGATCTGCCACCCGCTCTGTATCGACACCGCCATCATATACCACCATCCCCGCGGTCGTCCACTCAAACCCGGTCTCGCATGGCTCACCAAAAAATGGTGTCACCGCGAGATCCAGACACGCGGCGAGGGTGGTCACGATCCCGAGGAAGACGCACGGGCTTGCGTCGATCTCCTCCGGCTCAAGGTCCAGAACGGGGCTGGCTTCGGCGAGTTCAAGACGGACCACGAGAGTATATTCGAGCGCATGGCCAGGGCGAGCGGGCGCGGCGACCGAGGGGCAATCCGAACTGCCGTCGTCGATCACGGCAATCCCGCCGTGATGCACGGGGCCAAGGCGACGACCACGATCGGGTGTGGCAGCGATGAAGAGGTGCTCGAGGGCCTGCTCCAGGCTATTCCTGCACACGAATTTTTGTTTGGGCGATTGACGCGCCTCGCGGACGCCATGGGCTGTGAGTACCTGCCACATCGTGTGCCTCGGTGGCGGGTTCCTGACTTTGCCAACTAGGGTTGACCCCGAAAGCGACGGCGGACGTGCCTGCCGTGGCGACTCCGCCCACAGACCCTTCGCCTGAAACGCTCGCGACTGCCCAAGCGACACTGAACGCCCAGCTCGCGACCCTCTACGGCGCGCTCCCGGCACGCACCGCCCTCGTCATCTTCACGGGCCACTCGGACCCACGCCGCATGGCGTCGCTCAACGCGCGCAAAGGCGCGTTCGAGATGGCGCTCAAGAGCGGGAAAAAGACTGAAGAGATGGACCGAGGGGAGTGGTGGACGGCGAGCGATGGACGGGCGCTGGAGGAGGAGGTGGCCCAGGCGAAGCGCGGATTGTTGTTTTTGGGGATCAAGTAGCCGATCCGGGCGTGGGCGGGAATTAGGTATGTGACGTTGTTTGGCTTGGCTTTTGCGGTCTGCGTCTCGATGTCAGATTCCGACGTCGCATATGATACTGACGTTCGGGGTATCTTTCCGTCCACTAGATGGTGAGCACACACATATGTACATGTGGGCCAACCAGAACGTGGACTGTGCAAGGTAGCATGATTGTTCGCAGCGGGAACTGACCTTGAATGTTGAACATGTCTTGGACTCTGCAATGGCACTGAAGAATGAATGAGCAGAACTTGAGGGATCTGCTAGATCCTAGCTCGGATCAAACAAGTAGGTTGAGACATGTCATGCCCTCTGTTGTACAAACCACAAACTAGGATCAAATCCACAATAGCATGTTGAAAGTGAACCAGTTAATACTTCCAAAGCTCCATCACCATCATGAAAAGCATGTTGGAAGAACTCTGTTGTGTTTATTGCTGAATCCGTACTGTACTTAGGGTGTGGCTACATTCACTAGGTGCAATAAACTGTTTTATTTTCGAACAAACCTTGAAGAAATCAGGGACAAAGGGCATTATTTAGTCAGAATTATTTCAGTAGAAAAACAAAATATATTGTCCATAGTTGCCACTTGCCTTTGACCACTAACTACTATCCCTGTTCTATGATTACATCCCAAATTTTCTGCAAAAATCATCTTAGCATCACTTTGAGTTTTTTGGTCAATTTGTTCAGAATGTTTTCCATGAACAAACTTTATCTTGTACCTAGTGATTCATGATTGGTGGTGGTCACATGACTTGTCAATACGATGACCAAAACACTCATTTCTACTCAGTGTTGCAGCTCGCCACCAAACAGATCCGCACACAAATGGACGTGAGTACTGCTCGTGCGAATCCAGACGTTGACGCGCTCAAAACGCAACAGATACAAAGACTTTGAAGGATGCTTTGCGCTGTGGTGCAAGGAAGCACCTTCATGGCGCCGAGGGCATCCACTACAACACGATCTCGCGACACATGGCGGATCAGATAAATGTGTGCGCATCTCGATCCTCTCTCTTGTGTGACCTAACCACGCGCTGCAGTTCACGCCAGGACCGTCCCAATACTGGAGTCGGAGGTGGAGAAGATGAAGGCGACGTTGCAAAGTGCAAGTGTCCATTAATCGTCATCAGCAGACATCAGCTCACGTGTGAAACAGCTCGAGGAAGAGAACCAGACGTTGTTCGAACAAATGAAGTGTAACGTCCAACGACAACGAGACGCGGACGTCAAGACGGCTGAAATGTTGCAAACGTTCAATGATGTGTGTACGGATGCCCTATAACTAACACTTAGTATTAGGTTTATTCAAAGTGGAGCAAGCTCTCTCATGACGAAACGAGTCTTTGGGTTTTGCAGACCGCTGAAACTCTGCCTACGGACCCACCTCCCTAATACGTTGCCACCGATCTAGCCTTCATAATCTGAAATTTTACGGGATGAAAGATAAGAGTGAATTCTTTATCGAATTAACTTACCTGTAGCATCGATTTCAGGCAATTCTGGGTAGGGATACTCTGAACAACAGCACTACCAGGTGTAAACGATTTCATCTTAATGGGGACAACATCTATTTGTGAAAACGTGTTCGGTATGTGAGGGGTACTACCAGGTGGCCTGCCTGCAGCCACATCTGTCCTGGTCTAAGTTACGGCGATGATCGCAACAGAAAGCGTGCCCTTCACCGAAAGCACATAAACACTCATTGGTCTCTGCGAGACGAAAATGAACGGAAATTCGTCTTTGACTCTGATGGCTGACTTGCCCGCTAGCGGCCCACAAGACAATACCGGAACCTCCATGTACGTATGCTCATCACGACACCCAGACCACCCTACTCGATGGGCTCTGCGTCGGCGAATGCAAATGGACGCACATATACTTACGCACCGCGGTGATACTCATGTTGCTTTCTCAAACTTGCAATTGTTGAAACTGTCCTCACAAGTTGTCACGTTTACATACGTAACAGGAAGCTCGAATGTAAAGTTGTTTTGGTGAAGGGGACTCTTTATCTACGTGGCAATGGCACTCGCGACGTTGGATATATCGAGATGCGTCGAGAATCTCGTGGAATGCACGCCCAAGTATGAATTCGAGGAGGGTGCGATATGGTAGGTTTCCTGTCATCCCGGTACAGTATGTCATGTTGACGTTGCATCCTCGCAGTTATCCCAAACCATTCAAGTGTAAGATTATACCCCGAATGAAGGAGGTGGAGGATCTTCTTCATGCTGGAGTACCCACTTAGCGTAGCGTATCGTCGGATTACATAGATTATCGTCCCGATCGTCGTGCTTGTGTGTTCGTAGCCATGTATCCACACGTTGACTGTAGCCCCCGTTGTACGACCTCCGAACTCCCAGTTTCATCGTCCGAGTTCCATTCGACAGTACCCGTCATAACCCTGTCCAGCACCACCCTGGTCGAGGAAATGACTATCGACGCTGAGAGCCCATCGACACTCCAAGTATCGCAAGCAAGTAGAAACATAGGATAAAGACATGGGTTTGCGAAGAGCGTGCAGATCGTTGGCGAAGTAATAGTGGTGTCCACTCGCGTTGGCGTTTATGAAGTGGGGTGTACACATCGACGAAGTCGTACAGAGATATGCAATGGTTTCACCTTGTCGTGCGCATGACTTGGAGGCATCGGGGTAGGCTGCCGGGGCCGCTGAGCCATCTGACGGTAGTTAGTGGCCGTGGACGCACATAGCCCATACGCGTAATTCCATTGTAGGTGCCCGACCGCGGGGCGGCCAACTGCCCGCATGAGCACCTACCGTTGGAGATAGTGTGGAAACAAATCTTCCAGATGCCAGAGTGAAACTGACTTGCTATCATTTGTACCTACATCATCATCATAAGTACCTTGGAGTTACTGACTGTTCACTGTGACTGGCGACGAAGCTAGCGAAATGTTGCGGAACGAGTATGTAATCGTTTCAAGGGGATAGGCTGTGTCAATTGGAAACGGGGATGGGTGGGTGAGCCAAGCGCCAGCCCATTACTACTTGGTACATAAGACCGCCGTCTGACCATGGAGTGTTTGAAGCTTGAAGCCCGTGACAGGCCACAAATCCACGGATGGAATATGAACATGGGTGCCGGGTTATTCGACTCTTCGCATAGATTCCACACCCGAGCGACCCGCTAAAAACTATTGTGAAACCGTTCAAGTCAAATTCAAGTTGGATTACCGTTCACCACGGGCAAGCCGCCGTATGCGGCGGGACTTGTCTTCCCATGGTACTTAAAACACTGGTTGCCACTCAGCATCATGAGATGAGGGCTGCAATGAGAGCGGGTGACAGTAGTACACTTGGATGGCTCCGAGGAAAAGGTAATGTGACACACAACCCAAGGCTCGGCACGATGTAAACAAAGCCAAAGCAGTCCTCAATTTGGCACCCGCCCACTGTAGCAAATCAGAACAGCGGCCTTCAAGTTCACGACGGTGCGTACGGGCATGCGAGGTATCGAAAGAAACATCCTAACTCCTCCCCGATCCCGTGTAATCTCGACGACTCGGAGTTTCTGAATCGCAATTTTTTTGCTGCTCAACATGCAGTTGGTGCATTGGCGAATCCCCGGTGAACCCGCTGCACCAGGATAAGGCAGGCTCCTCCTGACCCTTCCCAGGAAATATATGTTGATGAATTATCCTTGTTCGCGTCTTAAATCTCACAAATCGAGCCACGGCGATATTGTTGCATAATTAACTCACTTGAATGGTTCGAGTCGAGCTCACCACCCTTTCCGAGTGTTGTCGAGCTGCGAGCTCATGATTACCTGTCGAATGACCTGCTAAAATATGTGAGTCCAGGTTATAAAGCAGCTATAATCTGCTCGTCACTTGTACCCATGAATTGAGACTTGTCATGCAAGCTTCATTCATGGTTGTCCACGCCTTTGTGTTCTGTCTTACTGGGCTGGCATTACACTTTGTGCATCGCATGTTTAGGAGGAGTCTCCCACCCCCGCCTGGTCCACCCGGATGGCCAGTGATCGGAAACCTGCTCGACGCGAGCACGGATGCTCCGTTTCGAACTCTCGGAATGATGATTAGTGAATATGGCAAGTGAATTTTCTAACTACATAACCCCAAAGCGAAGCTCATCCAGTATCAGGTCCTGTCGTGCATCTCAGCTTTATGGGCACACGATATGTCTGCCTCAACTCCTTCAAAGCAACTGATGACCTGCTCGTTAAGAAGAGTGGTGTCACGTCCAACAAGCCACACTATACAATTGGTGGTGACGTTGTCGGTTGGGGTAATACGACCGCATTTCTGCAATATGATGACACACATCGAAAACATCGCAAGTTTTTCGGCCGGAATATTGGCACCCAAAGTCGCTTAAGGACGTTCTACCACGTCAACGAAGCGGAAGCCAAAAAATTCGTATTCGGTGTGTTGAAAAGTCCCGATGATCTAGTTGCGCAGTGTCACAAGTACGGCGTTGTTGTGGTATGGGCGATTGTAATAATCTGTGGTTATTTGTACAGGTCGTTTGCATCCTTAAGCTTGAAGATAAGCCATGGTTATAACGTCCGGGACGATCACGGTCCACTCGTAGAGGTGGTCAAAAAAGCTGCCGATAACATAGCCGAGATAATGGTCCCCGGGCGATTCGTTGCTGATTTCTTTCCGATATGTATGTTGTTTGGGATTCTGAACCATTCGATCTGCTCAGCTGTTTCTAGTGCGATACCTGCCGAAATGGTTTCCCTGGGGGTTCCACAAAGATGCGAAGCGTTGGCACACAATTTCCAATGAGGCAGTGAATAAGCCGTATGAATTTGTTCTTAACAGTCTGGTTAGTTTCCTGTTTGCCTGCACTGCATTTGTGCCCTAATAGCAATTCAGGTCAACGGTGATTCGGGACCATCATTAATGGCAGATTTGCTTCGGGAGGGACTTGCGCTCGAAGATGAGGAGATCCTGAAGTGGTCTTCCTTTTCTATGCATCTTGGTATGCTCTCTGCCTACTTGTAAACTTGTATTGAACGTGGCTTTGTGGTCGATTAGGTATATTTAGCACGGTAAGTGGATTGTGTGTTCACAAGTAAATTGCCGAATTGAGGATACCCATCATAGATGTCATCCATATTGTCTGGATTTTTCCTTGCAATGACGTTGTACCCAGAAGTTTTGAGGAAAGGTCAGGCAGAAGTCGATGCGATCGTCGGGAACGACAGGCTTCCAACTATGGAGGATCGAGATAGTCTTCCGTATGTGAACTCGATTTGCACGGAGCTTCTTCGGTGGAACGTGGTATTCCCCTCGAGTACGTCCGCGCCTCTTGACTGCATTGGTCACTCACTAGAAACACGTTACATTAAACCATCAGCGCCGCACATCACCACAGAAGACATCTTTTATGAGGGATACTTGATCCCAAAAGGGTCATGGCTTTTGCCGAACATCTGGTCTGTTGCTGTGCGATATGTTGACATTTCAAATCTCTCTCAGCCATATTTTAGGTTTATTCTGTCTAACCCAGAGACATATCTGAGTCCGGAGATATTTAATCCCGAGAGGTTCCTTGGTAATGATCAACAACCCGACCCGCGGAAAGCCTGTTTTGGTTGGGGAAGACGACGGTGTCCGGGTGCGCGCCTGTCCGAGTCGATGATCTTTATATATGTCACAATGACGCTCTCAACGTTGGATGTATCGAGATGCGTTGACAGCGGTGTAGAATGTGTGCCTAAGTACGAATATGAGGAGGGTATGATACGGTGAGTTTCTGGCATCCTCCCCGTGTGTCGATACCAACCGTTCTTGTACTAGTCAACCCAAACCATTCAAGTGTAGGATTACAGCGCGTTCTAAGACAGCGGCGGATCTCCTGCAGGAATGATACTGGTGGAGGACATGGCCGGCACTATGATGGTTCAATTTTGCATGCTTCACTCATAGGTGTGATCCCGTAGACCTCCCAAAATACCTTGCAATCGCTCACTGGTGCCCTGGCGTTGCACGTAGCTCATCCACGAAACGTGCGACCGCGATTGTGTATCGATTATTTAGACTTTTGTGTGTGTTTCTTATCTACGTCTGATGAATGCTCATCCCCTTGTCTTACCTGGACTAGGTACACAAGGAATCTCCGGAACCTGCGACTGGCACAGATCCTTGCATCAATTCATTCGTCACGCATTGAGTCCCACCTGGTGCCTTTTCGCTGGTGGTCGCCGCACCATGTACGCAGTGCTGCGGGACCAGCTTAGGCGGTTGCCAGATATGTTCACTGCCGTGAGCGTCGGTCGATTGCGTTCCCTCCTACGTACTGTCATGGTGTCACCGTCGGACACTCAGCACTCAATTACACGCCGTGTATACAACGTAATGACCTATGAGAAAGATTTTTTAACCGACCAATGTGTGTGGTATCATGGGTCCATAATGGTCACGGAGAGGTCCTCCATTCCTTTTCGGCATCGGCTTTCGGAAGCGACGTGTATTTTCTCAACCTGATTCCACCACTTTTTTCATTATTTTTTGTACACTAATCTCGCTATCATGGATGATTCGACAAACGGAATCGGTCGTTCGATTGACATTGAACTGGGAGGGCAAGAAGTCATAACTATCGACTTGGACAACCTCGACCCCAACCCGGACGACGTGCTTGATCTATTGAAGGAAGGTCAATGTAGGGTTTCGGTATGGGCGAGGCTGGCAGGCGAGTATTGGCGGAGAGGATATCTTTCTGCTGCAGAGCGCATTGCACATTCGGCGATCGAGTGTAAGTCGCTCAGACGGGTCGTATGCTCGCTCTGTGTGCTCATTCGCGCGTTATTTCTTTGTAGCTCTGACGGCGAATGGCACGACGGCTCAGTCACCTCCAATATACGCACTACTAGCCAACGTTCAAATCGCACATGCACAGAAAGCCCCAAAGTTGATATTGCCGGATGCTCGTAAGCATGGCACGTCCCTTTCATTCGTCCTTCTCAGTACCTCAACGCTGGAGAGAGGGCCGCAGCGGAAGGCGGAGAGGGTGTCGGAGGGACTCTGTCGTTCTTGACGCGAAGTATGCATACAAATCTCGCTCAACTGATCCTACTTAACACGCTGTAAGGTATCCAACAACTGGCCACCCGATCCATGGACGACGCCATGCGCTCATTCGAGGGTGTCCTCGCAGAAAAACCTACGAATATCGTCGCTCTGCTCGGAAAAGTTTGTTCTTTCGCTCGATCGTCATTCATGTAGTTGACAGGCGTCGGAAACGCAGGCCCGCATTCTCTATGCGAGACGAAATTACCCACAAGCTCTCAAGCTATTTCAACAAGTCCTTCAGTTGAACCCGACGTGCGTTCCAGATCCTCGGAATGGTATTGGGCTCTGTCTCTGGGCGATGGATCACAAGGTGAAAGCAAAAGCCGCATGGCAACGGAGCTTAGAAGTGGTGCGTCGCTCCTCATCCATCTATCCCATTCATGGTACTGAGTTTCGCTACTAGAATGCGTCCGAGTGGGCTGCGCAGCCCTTATTGGGGTTGGAGTGGATAAACGCGAGTGAAGCGGGGAACCAAACTGAACAAGAACGCGCTCAGGCTTTTTGCGTGGCTCACCAAAAAATGGTGTCACCGCAAAATCCAGACGCGCGGCGAGGGTGGTCACGATCCCGAGGAAGATGCGCGGGCTTGCGTCGATCTCCTCCGGTTCAAGGTCCAGAACGGGGCCGGATTCGAAACTAGTGGAGTGAGCACACATATCAGATCGTGACATGCTATTTGTTGTACAAACCACATCGAGGTTCAAGGCCATTATAATTTATTGAAGCATGTTGATTGTCTCAAAATTCCTCTGCACCATTCCCCTCTCTATCGTGCATCCTCGCAGTTATCCCAAACCATTCCAGCGTAAAATCACGCCTCGAATGGAGGTGGAAGAACTTTTTCATGCTGGAGTACTCGCTCAGCGTTGGCTGCTTGTACATCATCAAACGAAACAGTCGTATCATAACATTGCAAGTCCAGTTGTGTATAGCTATCCGCTGTGCCTGTTGCTCGGGGTTCGATTTCGGGAACGTCACTGTCAAGACTCCATTCGCCATCTTGGCCTCGACATCATCAGGCTAAGTGTCTCGTCAGCACTCCAAATCCAAGCGGTGCCGAGAACCTATTGAGGGCACCTACCTTGGCTGCAAAAGGGAGTTGCAACTGTAAGATGGTCCCTGTGGACCTCAATGACAGTATTCAAGCCAGACTGCTCAAACGTGGTTGTTACGGTATTGTTTTCCTCCGATTCGTGAACATCCACCCTGTCCGAGGTATGTTAGTCCAAGCACACGTCACTGAAATGCAGCATCTTCATACTTTGGACAAGGCCGGCCAGCTTCAGCCGTGCGCTCACGCTGGGCAGCGTTGTCAGGAGAACTTTCCAAGGCACTGCAATCTGGATTGTGTGATCGCAGCCGTCTAAAGAAACTAGATAACCATCCATGTGAATAATCACCATTCACAAGGAGACTTGATACGCACTTGAACGCCTGGACATATATATGAATCGGCATAATAACAACCACACGAGTGCTGAGACACCTACCGTGATTGGAAAGGAAGTTATTACTGCGACCGACCGGTCATGGAGGGCTGACACGAGACGGTCCCAATGGGTAATGTGGGGTGGGATGGGGTCCCCAAAACCTGCGGACAGTTCCCCGTCGACAACTTTGATCAGTTCGTGCAGTATTGTGATCACGTCAGCTGGGAAGAACGAAAAACGTGTCTTAGTCTTACATACCCCGTACGGAAGAAAGAAATTACTTTGGTTTGGAGTCCACATGCGCCGCGGCGACGTACGCGCCTCGTCAACAAGCGCTCCAGAGAGAAACAATTGTTTAAAGCTAGCATATTGCAATGTCTCTCGCACACGGACGCGGAGTGTCTCTAAAATGACTGTCATGTCAGGATTGATAACTCTGAGAATTGGCAGGTAATGCATGCCATTCTTCACCAACACACGCAATGCCCATGCAGGTCCCAGCATCCACGGAGACAGCAGATCGG